>CM035407.1:226755967-226765967 GCA_020310875.1 Ceratopteris richardii
TCAAAATAGCTTACCCTTGCCTGAGTTCCTTTGGGTGTGATGAAGACCGGAGACCCTAGATTGATGAAGGGGACCACCTTGGTTAGTTGTGCTTCTAGTACTTCTGTTTCAAGGATGCAGTCATCTTTTAACTCGGGTGCGATGTCCTCCCTGTCCCATCCTAGGGGGAGGCCTCCAATCCTGATAACTTTCTTGTTGCTGTCCACCAATTCCTGTTCCTTTACCACAGACATTACTTCTTTTGAAAAATGTGTAGAGCTGGATAGTTTTACCTCGGATAATTGTGTTGCAAAGTCGACTTTATTGGTTGATTCATCTCTTGTTTGCTGGCTGTTTCCTTGTGTTTCATCAAGCTTTTGTTGCAATCTGGCTATTTGTTCATCTTTCTTACTAATTTCCTGTTTCATTGCTGCCATTTCTCCTTGGAGTTTCTTCACTTCTTGGAGTAAGTAAGACTCCCATGCTGTTGGTTTGTTGACTGGGGCTGGTATAGAAAGCGGCTGGTGCAAGAGGGCAGAGGCAAAGCTTTTCCTGCCTTCCATGTTGTTTCTGTAGACAGTGAGCGAGGAGAAGGGTGCTGGAAAGCTCAAGGAGAGGGTCCCCTCCCTCACCCTCCCCTCGAGATGGAGAGAGAGAGAGAGAGAGAGAGAGAGAGAGAGAGAGAGAGAGAGAGAGAGAGAGAGAGAGAGAGAGAGAGAGAGAGAGAGAGAGAGAGAGAGAGAGAGAGAGAGAGAGAGAGAGAGAGAGAGAACACACTAAATGGCAAATGGTATATGTTGAGACCACTGTCGTGCCCTTTGACAAATCCCATGAACTGATCTGAACTGAATAACCATATTCATGACCTTTTCAAAGGACTTTCTGAGAGAAACCCTAAAGAGAGCAAGTGGCGAACTTACGAGAACCCTAAAAGACTGAAAATAATTCAAATGACATGTGCAATCAGAGGATGACCTGAGCATGCCCTAGTTGCAATGTCGAAACCTAAAACACAGCTTCGAAACCCTAAATTAGAGCTATGAAACCCTGAAATAGGAGGAAATGATGGCACAACAGCAGACAGAACCCTAAAACATCGCAGCGAAACCCTAAAAACAGAGGCGAAACCCTAAAACACAGGCGAAACCCTAAAATGGCAAAACCCTAAAACACGCAAAACCTTAAAAACAGAACAGCGAAACCCTAAAAACAGTAGCGAAACCCTAAAAATAGCAGCGAAACAGTAGCAAAACCCTAAAAACAGTAGCGGAAACAGCAGCGAAACCCTAAAAACAGCAGCGAAACAGTAGCGAAACCCTAAAAACAGCAGCGAAAGAGGGAGGGAGGGAGGGAGGGAGGGAGGGAGGGAGGGGGAGAGAGAGAGAGAGAGAGAGAGAGAGAGAGAGAGAGAGAGAGAGAGAGAGAGAGAGAGAGAGAGAGAGAGAGAGAGAGAGAGAGAGAGAGAGAGAGAGAGAGAGAGAGAGAGAGAGAGAGAGAGAGAGAGAGAAGAAAGAAGTGTTTTTTACGTCTATTAGGAGGCCGAACTCGGCCTATGAGACAAAACGATGTACATGGGTGCATCTTCTGTCAATCAGAAAAGATAAAGGTAAAAGTGCTGAAAAAGAATTGGTCAAGCTGATATAGATCTCCGTAGTATGCATGTGGAGATACCCCTGGAGGGTGATATCTATGATAGTCTATATGCAAAAGGGGTAGTACAACAAGCATGAGAATGCATCTTCTAGCTCCATCCTGTGCTAGTGGGCGGGTGTAAGATGTGATACATAGGTGGAGGTGGAGTCAGGGCCACCCTAATGGCTGTAGAAGGATCAGCCATCATCTGGGATCGTCTCTCCTCCATGGCGCGATGGTCACAAGCCTGGATCTCCGCAATCTGGTGTGTGTGAAGTCTCGGGGCCCAATATCCTATAGCACGGGGTCGTCTCCTAGCTCGAGAAGTCTGAGTGTGCTGAAGAGTCACCCCTCTCGGTGTGTGGGCTGAGAGGGGGGGGGGGAGAGAGAGAGAGAGAGAGAGAGAGAGAGAGAGAGAGAGAGAGAGAGAGAGAGAGAGAGAGAGAGAGAGAGAGAGAGAGAGAGAGAGAGAGAGAGAGAGAGAGAGAGAGAGAGAGAGAGAGAGAGAGAGAGAGAGAGAGAGAGAGAGAGAGAAAGAAAGAAAGAAAGAAAGAAAGAAAGACTTTTAACGTCTATTAGAGGCCAAAATCGGGCTATGAGACAAAACATATACATCAATATGATCCAATCCACTGTGATCCCCAAAGGAAAATAAAGTGTGAGTACCGCAAACGGGTATAAAAGGAGTGGAAAGTAACTGGCATCAAGGGTGTGGGGGTGCTATGGGTATGCACTCTATATGCTCAATGGGTGAGATACAAATATGATATGCATATGGAGGGGATGCTCGATGGTATCACAACCCACTAAATGCCTGGAGTGGGTGTCGGATATAATGCATCGGTGGGTAAGGCATCATGGCGATCCTCAAAATGCTCTGAACGTCCAAATCGATAGGGGTGCGCTGCTGACGTCTCCGTATCTCCATGTCATGGCGTGCGTGAATCGCCCGAATCTCTCTCTGATGTGGACGGGCTCTCCGGACTTGAGGTCTTGGTCGTCGACGTTGTCGTCTAAGCTTCCTTCTCTGTGTAATGTGACACCCAGCATCGAGCTGGGTCCTCGAGTGGCTGTGGGTTTAAAAAAATCTGTAATATAAGTCTGGGGGGGGGGGGGGGGGCTAGGTGTATCTCCATCTTCTACTTGAGGAGTGATGCACGGCGGTGCTGGAGCTCTACTAGGAAACGACCTAGAGGGCGCTGGTCCTCTGTCCCCAATAAAGCCCTGATCTCCCTGGGCCCCCTGAAGAGCTGAGGGTAGCGGTCTGTGATGTCCTCATATGCTTGGCATCTACATGTGTAGTGCTCCTCGTCCTCCACCTCCTCTCTACATATTCTGCATAATCTCTCATCCCTCGGGGTATGTGTGGCTCGCCCAACCTCAATCTCGAGCTGGTGTGATGATACTCTGAGCTGCCCAATGGCCACTCTCTCAGCTGGTGCCATATATGTATCCATGTATCGTGGTCTCTGAATGAAACCATCCGCTGTCATAGTCACGAAGTGCTCTCTGTAGTGTTGCCTCTTTGTGAAAAGAGGCTCCCGTGGTGCTATCCATGTCTCCCTGACGTGTATTTGTAGTAGGTCCTGACGGATGATCCTATTCCTCTCCGAACGAGAGAGGGTAATGTGGGGGAAGGAGGTCATACTGAAAAGGGGGGAGATCCGTAATGCTCATGCCATGGTCTGCTAACCATGGGTAAGTCTGTGCATACCATACTCTCTCATGCCCTGACTCTGCCAAATGTCTAGAGCTCTCAAATGCAAGCCTGGTGAGTCTGCTGGTGGGGAGCTCTCTGACTCTCAGAATAAAGGTCACCAACTGGAAGAGGGCCTCCACTAGCATCGGTGGTGTGCCAAGCTTAGCTTGTATAATGTCATGTGGAACGGAGGGCTTGCTGCGCAGCAAGCATGAGATCATGGTGACCTCGGGCCTCTCAATCCGCGCCCACATCACCTCTGTGATCCCTGGTGCCCATACTGCCGCTGCGTACATCAATGCGGGTGTCACTAGAGTGTCAAAGAGCCACCTCTTAGTCCGGGGCTCCTGAAAATGTGTCTGAAAGCAGAGTCTCTCCAATCCTGCAAGTGTCGCATAGCCTCGCGTCAATCTATCTCTCGCGGCCTGTGCCATGGAGAATACCCCTGTGCTGCCCGAGAAGGTGACACTTAGGTAGACGTAGGAGTCCACTACCTCTATCTGTCCTCCAGCAGCTGTGAAAGAGGCACGATGGCATATTGTCCTGGAGGTATGGAAGATCATGACCTTGGTCTTGCCAAGGTTGGTGTGCCAAGCTTAGCTCGTATAATGTCATGTGGAACGGAGGGCTTGCTTCGGAGCAGGCATGAGATCATGGTGACCTCGGGCCTCTCAATCTTCGCCCACATCGCCTCTGTGATCGGTGGTGCCCATACTGCCGCTGCGTACATCAATGCGGGTGTCACTAGAGTGTCAAAGAGCCACCTCTTAGTCCGGGGCTCCTGAAAATGTGTCTGAAAGCAGCGTCTCTCCAATCCTGCAAGTGCCGCATAGCCTCGCGTCAATCTATCTCTCGCGGCCTGTGCCATGGAGAATACCCCTGTGCTGCCCGAGAAGGTGACACCTAGGTAGACGTAGGAGTCCACTACCTCTATCTGTCCTCCAGCAGCTGTGAAAGAGGCACGATGGCATACTGTCCTGGAGGTATGGAAGATCATGACCTTGGTCTTGCCAAGGTTCACCGTGAGTCCTCTCTCCATGCAAAAGGTATCGAGCGCCTGTACATGTGACTGCAACCCCTCCTGTGATTCTGAAAGGAGGACAATGTCAACAGCATATAATAGGATGTGTACTTGCGTACCTCCGAGGTCTCCTCCTCGCCCTCCTGCTCGCTGTATATACTCCGTGATCTCGCCGATGTAGAGACCGAAGAGAGTGGGTGAGAGAGGGCAACCTTGTTTCACACCAATGGTGCTAACAAGGCTGTCTGATAGACCGCTGGGGCAGCGTATTCTGCCTGTGACTCGTGCATACAAAGCGTGGATGGCCCATAGCATGTTTGATGGTAGCTGTAACTCCTGGAGCCTCCGTAGTAGTCTCTCTCGGGGGACCATGTCGAAGGCTTTGCGGAAATCCACAAAGCAACAGTATAGTCTCTGCTTCCTCGCCTACGCGCTCTCAATCAAGCAACGAAGCATGAAGATGTGGTGGTGGAGAAAGTGCGGCGGAAGCCTGCCTGGCCGGGTGCTCTGATCCCGGCTGCCTCAGCGTGTGTACTGAGCTCTGCCTCTAGTACTGCCCCGTAGATATTGGCCAGGATATGGCCTATCATAATAGTCCTGTAGTTCCCTGGGTCCATCATATCGCCGGACTTATGGATAGGCGTAATTGTATGCATAGTCCATGAGTCTGGTAATCCCTCAACCAAAGCACGGTTGAAGAGATGGGTGATCAAGTGGAAAAGTACATCTGCTGCATATATAAAGTGCTCTCCCTGTAGGCCCGTGTGGTCTGCTTAGCGGCCATGCTGTAGCCTATGGTTGGCCTATTGTACCATGCCTGCGGTGAAGAGGGTGGATATCAGAGGACGCGGTGTGGAGGGAATCGGCAATGGTGGCTGTCCTGGAACGTCATATAACCTCTAGGCGTAGGTGTGCCAAGTCGGAGGATCTTCTATGGGTGTAGGTGGGCGTGGCTCACGTAGTGCCCTCCACGCGGTGGCACAATCCCTACTCATGAGAAGGTCGATCAACTCTGCCTCCTGTCTCTCCTCGAAAGCTCGGCGCTTCCGACGTGTGAGGGCTCGCATCTGTCGTTGTGCCTCCCTCTCTGTGATGGATCCCAAGATACTCTGTGCTCTGAGATGTCGGTATAGTCGCCTACACTCCTCATCGTACCATCTATTCTGGGGTGTATGCCCCAGCCGTGTCGAATGTGCAGTGCTTGGGGTGGTGTATGGGAAGCTGAGAATAGGAGATGTATGGAGGATCGAGGAGAAGTGGGCGGTGAGGGTGTCCAAGGAGGCATAGGAATCAAGGGAGTAGATGCGCTCTCGAACATGGGAGCTATAGATATGTGCTAGCTCATGTCTAAAGTGAATAGTGGTATGGGCTCTTTGCTGTATGGTGACGGGGTGGGATATGCATGGTGAGCCGCGAATGGATAGGGCAAGGTATGCGTGATCAGCTCCAATCGGTAAGGGTGGGTTAGTGAATGAGGTAATGAGATGTGTCGCCTCCGGGGGTTCGATAACATAGTCTACCACATTGCCCCCCAGTGGTGTCATGGGTGGAATGGAGGTGAGACCGCTCGAGGTGGGCCAGGTCCCCATCCCATTATATATAACGAGAGGGTGTGCTGCTCCCATCTGGAGTAGGTGTCGGCCGTATGAGGTGGGTGTGGCGGTGTCGGCTGAGGCTCTGAGTGTAGGCATGTGCTCTATGGTACGAAGCATCTCAGGGTCGTCAAAGTCGTAGATATCACACTGGTGGCTCTGAGTGCGGGCATTGAAGTCTCCTACAAGAAAGACTTCACCCATCCCGGTATACTCCATAATCGTGTCACTGAGGCAGTCATATGGCGATGTGGTGTCTGGTCCCTCCCCCCTTGATAGCTGCTCGGGGGAATGTGTGAAGCGCGAACCAATGGGTGCAATATAGCATATGGCAAAGTACGCTGATCTGTCCTCTGATAGCTGGAGGCGTATCCACATAAAACGTGCCTCTTGGTCTCTGGCTACCACTTGTCCCCTGTGCTGTAGCGACTGTCTAGAGAGAGAGAGAGAGAGAGAGAGAGAGAGAGAGAGAGAGAGAGAGAGAGAGAGAGAGAGAGAGAGAGAGAGAGAGAGAGAGAGAGAGAGAGAGAGAGAGAGAGGGAGGGAGGGAGGGAGGGAGGGAGGGAGGGAGGGAGGGAGGGAGGGAGGGAGGGAGGGAGGGAGGGAGGGAGGGAGGGAGGGAGGGAGGGAGGGAGGGAGAGAGAGAGAGAAAGAAAGAAAGAAAAGAAAGAAAGAAAGAAAGTCATATTAACGTCTTCTGGAGGCCAAACTTGGCCTATGAGACAAAATCCATGTACAAGTGTAGTAACCCTGTGTAGAGGATGAAATGAAATAAAAGGTATACCGCGACACCAAGATATATATAAAGCTGGAAAAGGATGGGGAGATGTGGCTTTGACTCCGCAGATAGTGGCCACCTAATACATAGGGGACATGTGAGTAAAAGTGTGAGTAAAACACCCTAGCTACCGGTGAATGGGTGGAGGTGGGTGTAGTATGTGGTACATCGGGGGTGGTCTGAGTGCCTCCTGAAGGAAGACAACCCATGGGGTGGTGGTGCGCCTATGCTCCATCATGTGGTCGTAGGCTGTCCTGATGCATGAGATATCCCCCTGATATAGTCGTGGTCGATGATATCTTCCCATGTGTGGTCGGCGCCGTGCTCTCTGTTCTGCTTCCTGGTGGAGAGTGAGCCCTATAGATGGACCTCTCTGATGTAGCTCAGTTCGCTGAGAAAACTGGGTAATTGTCTGCTGCGTACTCACCCGTAGCTGATGTGTGGGCTGGAGTGACCGATCTCTCCTCTCGTATGCTGCGGCGAGGAAGCGTCCCAAGCGTCGCTGGTCTCCCAAGCGAGAGAGAGAGAGAGAGAGAGAGAGAGAGAGAGAGAGAGAGAGAGAGAGAGAGAGAGAGAGAGAGAGAGAGAGAGAGAGAGAGAGAGAGAGAGAGAGAGAGAGAGAGAGAGAGAGAGAGAGAGAGAGAGAGAGAGAGAGAGAGAGAGAGAGAGAGAGAGAGAGAGAGAGAGAGAGAGAGAGAGAAAGAAAGAAAGAAAGAAAGACTTTTTAACGTCTATTAGAGGCCAAAATCGGCCTATGAGACAAAACATATACATCAGTATGATCCAATCCACTGTGATCCAAAATAAAGTGTGAGTACTGCAAACGGGTATAAAAGGAGGGATAGTAGTTGGCATCAAGGGTGTGGGGTGCTATGGTTATGCACTCTATATACTCAATGGGTGAGATACAAATATGATATGCATAGGGAGGGGAGGCTCGATGGTATCACAACCCCCTAAATGCCTGGAGTGGGTGTAGGATATAATGCATCCGTGGGTAAGGCATCATGGCGATCCTCAAAATGCTCTGGGCGTCCAAATCGATAGGGGTGCGCTGCTGACGTCTCTGTATCTCCATGTCATGGCGTGCGTGAATCGCCTGAATCTCTCTCTGATGTGGACGAGCTCTCCGCACAAGGGGTCTCGGTCGTCGACGCTATCGTCTAAGCTCCTCTGCTCTGTGTAATGTGACACCCCGCATCGAGCTGGGCCCTCGAGTGTATGTGGGTCTGAAAAAATCTGTAATATAAGTCTGAGGGGGGGGGGGCAGGTGTATCTCCATCTGCTGCTTGAGGAGTGATGTGCGGCGGTGCTGGAGCTCTACTAGGAAACGACCTAGAGGGCGCTGGTCCTCTGTCCCCAATAAAGCCCTGATCTCTCTAGGCCCCCTGAAGAGCTGTGGGTAGCGGTCTCTGATGTCATCATATGGGTGGCATCTACATGTGTAGTGCTCCTCGTCCTCCACCTCCTCTCTACATATCCTGCATAGTCGCTCATCCCTTGGGTTATGTTTGACTCGCCCAATCTCAATCTCAAGCTTGTGTGATGATACTCTGAGCTGCCCAATGGCCACTCTCTCAGCTGGTGCCATATATGTATCCATGTATCGTGGTCTCGGAATGAAACCATCCGCTGTCACAGTCAGGAAGTGCTCTCTATAGTGTTGCCTCTTTGTGGGAAGAGGCTCCCGCGGTGCTATCCATGTCTCCCTGACGTGTATCTGTAGTAGGTCCTGACGGATGATCCTATTCCTCTCCGAACGAGAGAGGGTAATGTGGGGGGAAGAGAGGTCATACTGAAAAGGGGGGCGATCCGTAATGCTCATGACATGGTCTTCTAACCATCGGTAAGTCTGTGCATACCATACTCTCTCATTCCCTGTCTCTTCCAAATGTCTAGAGCTCTCAAATGCAAGCCTGGTGAGTCGGCTAGTGGGGAGCTCTCTGACTCTCAGAATAAAGGTCACCAATTGGAAGAGGGCCTCCACTAGCATCGGTGGTGTGCCAAGCTCAACTCGTATAATGTCATGTGGAACGGAGGGCTTGCTGCGCAGCAATCGTGATATCATGGTGATCTGGGGCCTCTCAATCCGCGTCCACATCGCCTCTGTGATCCCTGGTGCCCATACTGCTGCTGCGTACATCAATGCGGGTGTCACTAGAGTGTCAAAGAGCCACCCCTTAGTCCGGGGCTCCTGAAAATGTGTCTGAAAGCAGCGTCTCTCCAATCTTGCAAGTGCCGCATAACCTCGCGTCAATCTATCTCTCGCAGCCTGTGCCATGGAGAATACCCCTGTGCTGCCCGAGAAGGTGATACCTAGGTAGACGTAGGAGTCCTGGAGGTATGGAAGATCATGACCTTGGTCTTGCCAAGGTTCACTGTGAGTCCTCTCTCCATGCAAAAGGTATCGAGCGCCTGTAAATGTGACTGCAACCCCTCCTGTGACTGTGAGAGCAGGACAATGTCATCAGCATATAATAGGATATGTACTGGCGTACCTCCGAGGTCTCCTCCTCTCCCTCCTGCTCGCTGTATATACTCCGTGATCTCGTCGATGTAGAGACCGAAGAGAGTGGGTGAGAGAGGGCAACCTTGTTTCACACCAATGGTGCTAACAAGGCTGTCTAATAGACCGCCGGGGCAACGTACCCTGCCTGTGACTCGTGCATACAAAGCGTGGATGGCCCATAGCATGTCTGATGGAAGCTTTAACTCCTGGAGCCTCCGTAGTAGTCTCTCTCGAGGGACCATGTCGAAGGCTTTGTGGAAATCCACAAAGCAACAGTATAGTCTCTGCTTCCTCGCCTTCGCGCTCTCAATCAAGCAACGAAGCACGAAGATGTGGTCGATGGTGGAGAAAGTGCGGCGGAAGCCTGCCTGGCCGGGTGCTCTGATCCCCGCTGCCTCAACGTGTGTACTGAGCTCTGCCTCTAGTACTTCCCCATAGATCTTGGCCAGGATATGGCCTATCATAATAGTCCTGTAGTTCCCTCGGTCCATCATATCGCCGGACTTATCGATAGGCGTAATGGTATGCATAGTCCATGAGTCGGGTAATCCCTCAACCAAAGCAGGGTTGAAGAGATGGGCGATCAAGTGGGAAACTACATCTGCTGCGTATATGAAGTGCTCTCCCTGTAGCCCCGTGTGGTCTGCTGAACGGCCATGCTGTAGCCTATGGATGGCCTGTCGTACCATGCCTGCTGCGAAGAGGGTGGATATCACCGGATGCGGTGTGGAAGGAATCGGTAATGGTGGCTGTCTTTGGACGTCATATAACCTCTGGGCGTAGGTGTGCC
>CM035407.1:226773467-226778467 GCA_020310875.1 Ceratopteris richardii
GTTAGCATACATCAAGCAATCACTGCTTGAGAACATATGTAGCATGAATTGACTCTGAATTTGTCATCTCCTGAAATAAGTCTTCTCAAGCCTGTAAGCATACACTAGGATCCACATATTTGCATTTACCTTAAGAAAGGTTTCTTAACGTACTTTTGCTATGTCATGTAAATACACTAAGCGGAATCAAGAACTGAATCCATCCTGGGACTTGTGACTGACAACTCACCACTTAGTGTATTATGAACACTAGTTGGTTCATCTCTGACTGTACTCAATTCTCATGAGTCTCAACAAAGTTTCATATCTACGTTGTCATCTTGTCTTCATCCTTGTTCTATCTATAAGTCCTTCACACCTCTTTCCTTCAAAGTCTGGTATAATCATATATGTGCGCACCTCATAAGTAACAAACCTTTCTGAAATATCAAGCTTCTCTGCAATAGAACTCTAAAACTTTCTCCCAAACAGGAACACCCAACATGAACTTTCTCTAGACATTCTCCTTCTTCCTTCTTTTTCAAAAGTTGGAACATAAAGAGAAACTGACAAAGGAAATATAGGAATACCTGTAGGAATAAATATGCATTCTTTCACATATGGCTGAAAACAAGTCTTCATGTTTCATCAGCCCCTTGGATGATTTAACACTAGTATTCAAAATTCTTCAAAGTATATAAGACTTTATGAAATAAATATGATCTTCAGTGATTTAACATTGCTATCATAACATCAATACCTGTGTCTGAAACGAAATATTGGAATCCTTTTTATTAGCAGTGCACATGCCAATAGCTTTCAATGTCATTCCTCATCTTCCCATAATCTAGAATAAGGTTAGGTGATCCTATTATCATAACAAAACCTTTGTTGAAAGCACTATAGGATTCATAATCTTTTGTAGCATAACAAGTATCTTCTTCTATTTCTCTGCAACATTAATTTGATAGAATCTGAATCTTTGACTTACTTCTTCCAATGTTAAGAACTTTACAAACAAAGGATAGACATCTGACTCATAGATACTTAAGATCTTCCTATGATCTCTATAACAAAATACTTGTGTGCCTTATCAAACTTTCATGACTGAATGTTTGATTTGCTACCTGAATGACTCTAAGTGTCCATGCTTCTTACATAGAGTTGTAAAACTTTTCTTCAAATAAATCCTTCCCAAGAATCTGCAACTTCTACTGCAACACAAGTGGACAAACTCTCACCTTGAGAACTCCAAAATTTGCAAGTTGATACTTCATATCTTCATATTCTTCCCTGGTGAAATGTGATAGTATCCGCTTGACTTTCTTTTGGCTAACTCCACTTTTCAATCAAGTGATAGGATCTGATGGAACACCTTTTTGAATACAAGCATGTATCCAAAAGTTAAGACAAACATAGAAAGAAGATTCTCCACCTGATTGGTACATCAAAAAATCTGAATTTTTCTGAATTTTGTTTGAAAATACTGAAATTTCTGAATTTTGTTTGAAAATACTGAAATTTCTGAATTTTTCTCTAAAAAACTCTGAATTTTCTGAGTATACGGAATATACAAAATACGAAGTAACTTTTTCAAACAAAAAAACCTCACTCCAAGTCTCAAACATCTTCCACAAATACTCTTTTACCTTAAAAGTTAGGTAAAGGAGAAAAGTACTTCTCTGCAACTTGTCATATACCAAGTAGTTCTGAATTGGCACTCCAAGAATTCTTTGAGGGAACATATAACCTGACGGCTCAAAAGCTTCAACTAAAACATAACTCATACACATGTGCGTCAAAACATATAAGCTGTCTTAGATATCTGCTGCTTTTCTTTCTCTCAATGCAATTCTTTGTCAAAACCTACTAAAACATGACAAAGTATAATGCAAAACAAGAACCGCTTCTTCTTTAAATTGTCTTCTTCACACAAGATGTTCTCGTAGACTTGTCTTTGGATGTAGAGGATAAAAGTAGGAAAAGTATATGGAAAATATAAGAGGAAAAAAAGTCTTACTTTCCCTTTGGAATTGTTGGACTTTCTTCTTCTGCATCTTTCTTCCACTTGATGATGTCAACATCTTCAAACTTCTCTTCCATACCTTTTGTTCTCTTCATCTTGAAGTAGCATGTACTTTTAACTTCTTCAAATGAATTTTTCTCTTCCTCTAATGCTAAGAGTAAGAGACAAAACTAACATGGTATATAAATGGAAGTGAACATAGAAGATAAAACATGCTTCTACCATCTCCTCATATCATAGTTGGTTTGGAACTCGTTCAAATCAACTTTTATGGTTCGGTGCTTTTGGTTCTGCACCAAAGTTCCAAACAACGTATGGAACCTTGACTTAAGAAAAACAATAACGCATGGTTTTTTCGATAGCGGATTGCCTTAGGAGTTGGTGAGCTCTCTCTCAGGCCCACTCCAAAGTCCACTAGTACATACACACTCATATATACGTATATACATTCTTGACTCGTTGCATTTCCTAATGCATCTATGATGTCACACAAAACCTATGGTGTTATGCTACACACGTACTAAGTACTATTATGTCACATAAAAGTTAGAACTTAAAGCATACATGCATGCATACATTCATACGTAAACACATACATACATGCATACACTATAGTGCATGCATGCATGACACAATGCACATTGAATGTATACACTTAACATGCATGTGTGCACTTTAATTAATAAATAAATAAATGTATGTATATATACACACACATATATATATATATATATATATATATATATATATATATATATATATATATATATATATATATATATATATATATATATATATATATATATATATATATATATATATTTATATATATATATGTGTGTGTGTGTATATATATATATATATATATATATATATATATATATATATATATATATATATATATATATATATATATATATATATATATATATATATATATATATATATATATATATCAAAGTCACCAAGGGACGGGGACGGGTCCCAGGAACGGTGGTGTTCTCGGGACGGGGACGGAGCCTAGGGTGTCCCGGGGACGCGTCCCCGGGACTGGACCAAAAATATGCTAATATTTTCAAAATAATCAAATGGAGGTCATATAGAATGAATTTGTTAGCATATGAAATGATCTATAACAAGAAAACCATAGAACAAAGGTATTTTTTAAGTAAAACAATGGACACATACAAAGCAATGTCTTCTAAGTTCTTCCAACTACCAATACATCAAGACCACCATCAAACGAAGGGTTATGGCAACCTAAATAATTGTTACGTGCATACATACATATATACACTCCCCTAAGATCAAGACTTAATATTGACCAATAATTATCGAATACGTATAAAGAAACCTCACAAGCCACAAATATCAAAAAATTGGCATCTCTTCCACATAGTCAATGGAGATGCATGGATAAAAGGAGTTACCAGCTTTGGAGACCATATCCATCTTTGGGAATTCAACATTTCACCTACAAGAGAGTTACAAAATAAAGATCATTGAATAGCTCTCATAAAAAAATGGAATGCCATGTCTTCATTGGAATCTTCCTCAAGCTCTTTCTTTTCCTCCTAAAGTGCTTAGAGGCGAGTACCCTAGCACCCATCTAATAGGTGCACTAGCAATCCCTCAAGAAGCCCATTAATGAAAGAGAGGCAAGCTTCTTCTTCTCTAAAGCAATAGCCTCCACAATTTTTCCCTTTTAATAAACAATCTATCCTTTCATCATCAACTCTAGCTCCCATTAAACCTAGAAAAGTTGAAACATTTACTCATTAATGTCATCAATAGAAATAAAAAACTTGTCATCGAACCATGTGAGTAGGTAAGTTGCAACCACTTTCATGGCAAGAAGCCCTCCAAAAAGGGTGCAAACATTAGTGGAGAAATTCAAAAACTTCTAAAGTGATTTCCTCCTAATTTTGGCTTGGCATTGTCAGCCGTTCCGTCCCGAATTCTGTTCATCACATATGGCCGTCCCGGGAACGCGTCCCGGGGATCGGAGCCTGTTTCAGAAGAATGCCTGGGGATGTTTTCCGTCCCCTATATCCGTCCCATGGGTTTTGGGGTTGGGGACGACGTCCCGGCGTCCCTAGGGTCTCGGGACGCGTCCTCCTGTGACTATGATATATATATACACACAACTACATACATATATACATACATACATAATTATTAATTAATTAATAAGGTAACATTCCATACCGTTCCATATCCTGACATTTGGTACGGCACCGCGTACCGTACGTGCCGTACCAGACGTTCCGTACCACCTTGCCTCATATGCTGAATCAACACTTTGCTTCAAATTTGACTGACATGACTGAATTCACCAACCTTTTGCTTGAGTTGGTTGAATGCTGAATTACCTCTGTGGATCAAAATACTTTCAACCTTGTGTTGGCGGAAAACATAACTGATCTATGTCCAAACTTGTCTTCTTAGATGAGCTTTCTTGCCATGAAAGAGATATTCTATCAAAATTGTCAAGAACAATCTCTAGATACCTGATGTGGTGTAGCTTATGCTTTAACTTTCACAGTCATGAAAGTGTTTAAAAGCTCTTCTTGAATCCTTCAAATCTCTTCATAACTGCTCTTCTAAAATATGACCTGCAAATGACAATCTGATACTAGAAACTAATAGTTGTGATTTGATGTTGATCTGGTTCCTTTATCTTCTCCAAACCATTGTTTTTCCTTGAATTTGAAGTAGCCTTCTCTTCATCAAGTCTTGGTCTTCATGCAATACTTATGTAAAGTATCTTCATGCTTCTAAAAGCATTCGGCGGATAACAGATCATCAGCTTCATACTCCACACTGATAAATAAACATGTGACTAAATTGTCTAATTCTCAAATCACTACTCATTTAGATTAAACGTGTATGTTATATGTCATATGTTGGAAGTTGCTCTGACATCAAATGTTGGTAGCCCTGGAGTCTTGGAGCTCTGATACCAAATGTTGGAAATTAGGTAGGCCCATAACAA
>CM035407.1:226798467-226800967 GCA_020310875.1 Ceratopteris richardii
ATAAGGATGCTGTCTACACTTTCGTACAAAAATGGGATGACTTGCATGAACTAAAGGTCATCTCACTTGAGGCATCATTATTTATATGGTTCCAAAGTCATGATAGTGTTTGATCAAGACAACATTAAGTGGATCTCTAATCAAACAGACCTTAAAGGTCATAAGGCTCGACAGGCAGAGAGCCTTCAAGACTTTGATTACGAGCTTAGATATAGGAAGGGAAAGTTTAATGTAGTGGGTGATTCGCCTAGTTGCATGCCTATGCTCAACGGACTGAGTTTTACTTAGATCACTAGTGTGATACTTGAGTCCATTAGAGGAAAATGTACGTTTGATCCTACATGTTCCGAGATTTGGGAAGCCATTGAGAAAATGGATCATGATATATAGGTTTCTAGTGAGAAGGGAGTATCAATGGTTACTCAAGAAGTATTCAAGTGGAATAAGTATAATATCCATGATGGATATTTGTTATATAAAGGTAGTATGTCTTTAGAGATTTTGAGATGAGACTGCACATTTTGTATGAGTGTCATGACACACCTAATGCAGGACACCTAAGAGTTAATAAGACCTATGATATTGTTAAGAGTCAGTTTTATTGGCTTGGACTTCATAAGGACGTCCTAGAGTTTGTGCTTAAATGAATGCTTGGTCAATAACGTTGATGACTACACCCAATGGAAAGTGGGAATATCCAATGGGTGTAGTCGTCCTCCTATGCTTGAGCATTGGAGGATGACTACACCCACTAGATATTCCCAATGGAAAGTGGGAGAGTATCTTCATGAATGTTATAGTAGGATTAGCAAAGACACATAGAGGGTATGACCCAGTCTGGGTAATTGTGGATAGGTTAGCATGACCCTGTCTGGGTAATTGTGGATAGGTTAACCAAAATGGCTAGGTTTATTCTGACATGTAAAACAATGAAGATACCTGAGTTGGCTAGATTATTTGTAGAGAACCTATATCGGTTATATGATCTTCCTTTAGAAATTGTGTGTAATCCGGATAGAAATTTTACTAGCCACTTCTAGATAGCCATCTTCAAGAGGTTGGATACTAGGCTTAGCATGAGTACGGCCGAACATCCACACTCGGATGAGCAAATAGAGAGGGGTAAGCAAATCCTAGAGGATATGCTTTGAGCATGTGAATGAAAGGCAAACTAATTGGGAAAAGTATTTACTTATAGTAGAGTTTGCATATAATTGTGCCCAACACTCTTCCATCGGGCATAGTCCATTTATGCTTATGTACGGGTTTCAACCAAGAGCTCCTTATGCAGTAGGTTTGTAGAATGAGAAAGTCCAAGATGCAAAGGACTTCTTACAAGAGATGAACGATATGCTTAGGCTTGCTAAGTATAGCATTAGGAG
Organism: Ceratopteris richardii; assembly: GCA_020310875.1. Classification (NCBI taxonomy): domain Eukaryota; kingdom Viridiplantae; phylum Streptophyta; class Polypodiopsida; order Polypodiales; family Pteridaceae; genus Ceratopteris; species Ceratopteris richardii. Next base: position 226,799,850 of record CM035407.1, read on the forward strand.
ATCTTAGGACAGGACTAGAGCCTATGCTGACCCTCAAGGAGAGACATCAACTTTAAGGTAGGAGAGCAAGTCTACCTTAGAGTTCCACTATGTTTGAAACCATGAAGTTGGGACCTTGTCCAAGACTATCTCCTAAGTATTGTGATCATTCCAAATACTTAAGAGAATAGGAAAGATGGCCTATCAACTCCAAGTTCCAGAGAATAGCCAAATTCATCTAGTATTTCATGTTAGCCAACTTAAGAAAAGCCTAGGCGAATTTGACAACCTCATTCTATCTAGTAAAGTGGAAAGATGGTTTAGAGGATAGTGCCACATGGGAGGGGGTTAGCACCTTTTCGAGACAGTTTTCTAATTTTAGATTGTCTTCCTAACATTCTTCTTAAGGGGAAGGATACGGGGAAACAACATGGAGATATGACCATGTACACTAGATACATGGGGTTTAGTGGGAGTACTATTCCATTAATTCTCTGTTTCTTAGAGGACCTTCTAATACCATTTTTGAGGTTAAAAATGGAGTTAATTGGAAGGAAGTATTATATTGGAGTAGCGCTGTGAGAGAGGTATGAACCATCTCTTAGACCTATTTAGATCGGCTCCCACATGAATGCCATGTGGCACTCATGTGTGAAGCCATTTGGGGACTCCTTAGTTTATAATAAGACAAAGAGGGAATTAATTTGGGGAGCTAGTACATGGCTGGGCGGCAGAACGAGGCATCAATCTCCGTGTTGGTGTTCTTGAATTATTGCCGATGGCACCTTCATGTTCGACCTCAAATTCTATGCACATCGATTCACCGAAATAGGGGTGATCCTTGGAGAGTGTTCTAACACCATGTGCATTGGAAAATATGAAGTACACGAAAGTTTGCATATAAATGAATTAGTTTGCTGCAAATTTTCATAACTTTGAATTCTCCAAAAAGTGAAGATGATCTCCTCCTAGTATATATAAGCGCTAAGCTCATGTCGTTGATGTTGAAGAAGAATCACAAACCTTAACAACTGCCCTTCTCATTGAAGAAGAAGGAAAACCCTAATCCTCTTCTTCAAGGTGAAGAAGATCTCTCCATGGTCAAGCTTCAAGCTTATGCTCCATAGAAGTGATGAATA
>CM035407.1:226805967-226810967 GCA_020310875.1 Ceratopteris richardii
AACAGTTGGAGAGTGAGCACATGAATGAAGGTGATTCTATGGACAATTTCCTAACGAAGATCAAAGACTTGAAGGAACAGTTGATTTTTGTTGATGAGGTTATACTAGATAGCTCACTTGTGTAGACTGTTCTGAATGGTCTTCCTGATTCATATCAGAGTTTTGCTTCTACTCTTCGGTTGATGATGAAAGGCAATCCAAATGCCTTATCATTTGAGGAGTTAGTCTTTGTTCTGTTGCAGGAAGATCAGTCCAGGCAAAACAGGTCCATTATGTGAGTTGCAAATTAAGCTTTCCTGGCTTGTCAGAAGGGCAAAGGAAAATGGAGCTCTTCAACTAGTAAGCAAAAATCTGCTAATGCTGCATATTCGAAGAAGGAAGATAAAGATGAGAAGAAATCAGAAAAGCAGAAATTATTTTGTAAGTACTGTAAAGGGAATGATGATATCATAAAGAAATGTCTAAAACTGGCTGCTAAAGAGGCAAAGAAGAAAGAGGCTGGAATGGTTGTTGCAGAGGCCTCTACACCAAAAACAGAGTCTGCTAATCTTGTGCAGGAAGAAGAATGGCGGTTTACTACTGTCTGCAGTTTTGACCCATCTTCTCATGAGGAGTGCATGTCTGCAGTAAACTCAGATGTTTGGTATTTTGACAGTGGGGCGACCAAACATATTACCTCGCAGCGTAGTTTCTTCTCCTCACTCGAGCCTGCCCCTACAGGGAATACTGTTACATGCGCCAACAACCCCTCTTATCCTGTTATTGGAGTTGGTAAGATCATTTTGACTACTAGTCATGGAAGTTCTTTCACTTTGTCAGATGCTTTATTTGTGCGAGGGATCAAGAAGAACCTGTTATCAGTTTGTGCATTAGCCTAGATCGGCTTGGTTGTGAAATTTGTTGATGACAGGTGTACAATTCACGATCTGTCAAATGGCGATGTGATTATTGCTTCTGGCATTTTATGTCGTGGGCTGTATAAGCTCATAGACTATGAAAGATCTGTAAATGATTTGGCATGTGCAGTAAATGATTCTTAGGCTATGTCAGATGCAAAGCTTTGGCATGCACGCTTTGGTCATCTGAACTTTGCTAGTTTGCTACGCTTGCAGAAATATGAAATGGTGTCCTCTTTGCCCAAACTTGAGGCACTTGGAAAACATGTTTGTGAAGGTTGTATTTTCGGCAAAATGCAGCGTTCGTCCTTTCCAAAAGATGGTTCAGTTTGGGCTACTCAAAAATTGAAGCTTGTACATAGTGATGTCTGTGGTCCTGTGCAGACACCTTCTTTTGGGAATTATCTTTACTTCGTGACTTTCATCGATGATTTTTCTAGGCATGCATGGGTATGTCCATTGAAGGGAAGTGTTCATGTGCTTCAAACAGTTTTTGGTTTTGGCTGAAAATCTGTCAGCATGTAAAATGGGCACCCTCCATTTTGATAGAGGGGGGGAATATATGTCTTCTGATTTTAATGCATTTCTGGCTGAACGTGGAATAGAACACCAGTGTACAGTGCCATATAAACTTCAACAAAATGGAGTTGCTGAACAAAAAAACAGGTCACTCATGGAGATGGCGAGGTGTATGGTCAAGAGTCAGGCTTTACCACATAGTTTTTGGCTTGAGGCTGTCATGTGTGCAACATATGTACTGAAAAGGTGTCCCACTAAAGCACTGCACTCTATCACTCCATATGAGGCCTGGCATGACCGCAAGCCATCTGTTGCTCATTTGCATGTTTTTGGTTGTTTGGCATATGCATTAGTGCGTGAACAACGTCAAAGAAAATTGGATGATAAAGCAGTAAAATGTATTTTTGTTGGATACAGTTCTGAAAGTAAAGGCTATCGTCTGTATCATCCACAGACTAAATGCATTCTGGTTAGCGGTGATGTTGTTTTTGTGGAAGATGCTATTCATCCATTGCTTTCATGTACTACAGAGACATCTGTTAGCTCCAAAGATATGTATGATACTTTGCTGCCTCTTTTTACAGGTGGATAGTCTAGTGCTGGTCCTAATGAGGCAACTTCTCAGCCTTTGTAGGTTTCATGTGATGATGCAGATAATTCCATTTGTGATGCAGATGTACATGATGCACTTATTGATGAGAGAGCTGATATTGAGAAGGCAAGAACTATGCCAAAATGGCTGGTGCAGACCTTGCGTGACAGGAAATTAGATGCACCTTTGTCATATCGTACTCGTTCAGGCTCTCATAGTGCCTCTTTTGCATCAGATTGCTATGCTATGGCTGCATCTAGTCTCTGTGATGAGAATGAGCCTGTTTCGTTTGATGAAGCACAAAATTCAGAAAATTGGATGACTGCTATGCAATTTGAATATGATGCTATAATGAAGAATGGTACTTGGTCTTTATGTGACTTGCCTCTTGGCAAGAAGGCCATTAGCACTAAGTGGGTATACAAGCTGAAGCGTAAACCGGATGGTATAGTTGACAGGTATAAGGCTAGGCTTGTTGCAAAGGGTTATGCACAAGAAAGAGGCATTGATTTTGATGAGACCTTTGCACCTACATGCCGTATGACTAGTCTTTGGAGCATCTGTGCACTTGCAGCTCATCATGGTTGGAATGTACATCAGTTGTACATTAAAACTGCATTTCTAAATGGTGACGTGCATGAAGAAGTGTATGTTTTCCAGCCCCGTGGCTTTGTGCAGAAAGGGCATGAAAACCAGGTGTGTAGGTTAAAGAAGGCATTATATGGTTTAAAGCAAGCACCACGTGCTTGCTATGAGAAGATACATGCCTATCTGATTGCACATGGTTTTGAGAACAGTCCAACTGAAAGCACCTTATATGTTAAGCGTGCTAATGATGTGCTTCTGATCATTGTTGTCTATGTTGACGACATGCTGCTACTGGTCCTATTGAGAAGCATATTGGTGATTTTAAGGTTGATTTGCATGCATCATTTAAGATGTCTGAGTTGGGGCATTTGCATCACTATTTGGGCATTCAGTTTATGCAAGTTGATGGTGGAATGGCTTTGTATCAAAATAAATATATTGACACATTATTGCAACAGAAGAGAGCTCTCACACAATCTCACACGCAAAGAGAGGAGCACACATAGATTGAGGCAAGCAAGAATGATCTTCTTCTTATTCTTCGATTTCATAAAGAGAATATACAAGAATAACCTAATACACCAATACAATTAGTGCAATATATAAAGAACAATACATAAGAAAAATCCTAATGTCCACAAATGAGTGAGTTGGCAAGAAACAAATGTGCATCAATCTTAGTAGATAAAACTAGTAAAGCTCAAATAAGTATCCTTGATATATATCGATATGACCATTATACATGTCAGAAAAATGAAAAAGTGATATGTGCCATCCTCGATCATCACATGTTGAGCTTGATATCTCAATGCTCTCCCTCAAGCTCAATGTCATGTCTTGTAATCCAAGCATCTTCCAAAACTTTCTAAGCTTCTTTGCTCGAAGTGCTTTAGTGAAAATATTAGCAACTTTCTCCTCTATCCTCACATAAACAAGATCAATATCACTTGCTAATATCTTTTTCTCTGTTGAAGTAATAATGTAGCTCGATATGCTTTTTTCTAGCATGGAAAATAGGATTTTGTGCTAACTAGATGCTGCTAAGATTATCACAATAAATGATGATAGGTTTTTGCACTAAATTTGCAAGTAGCATATCTAGCCATGACACTTCACATGTTGCCATTGCAACACCTCTATATTTAGCCTCCCTACTCAACAAAGCAATAGTGGGTTGCTTCTTACTACTCCATGTGATAGTTACACCTACAAGTGAGAATAGAAAGTCACTAGTAGATCTTCTATCTGAAATACTACTAGCCCAATCTGCATCAGTGTATCCATGAACTAGTGATTCTGCATTAGCTTCATTAAACAATGCATAATCCAAAGTAGCATTCACATAACGTAGAGTGCGTCTCAGTGCATCTAAATGTGGTTTTTTGGGAACTTGCATGAATTCAGTTTGAAGTCATACAGTGTAGATTAGATCAAGTCTTGTAATTGTTAGATCTATCAAATTTCCCATGATTTTCTTGTACATAGTAGCATTTTTCCAATGCTTCACTTGATGTAGTATTCAACTTCACATTATGATCTAATGGCATAGAAATATGCTTACAATTAGGGATACTACACTTTTATAGCATACTCAAGGCATTTTCCCTTTTGCGACATCCACATACCTTTTTATGTATGTATAAACTCTACCTTTTTAATGAAGTAATGCACCATGATATGCCATGTGGCATTAGCATTATGGACCTCTAAGAGTGTGTTCCCATTGAATGTCCCATAATGTGATTTTTTCTTCCCATTGAAAACATTTTTGACCTAAAAATATAGATGAAATATTTGTATAGGTAGAATAAAGTACTCAAAATTCCCTAACCCCATGTATTATTAGTACATGGTCATCTTTGTGTGTTGCTTTCCCATATCCTTCCCTTGAGAAGCCTCATACAAGATCATCTCAAAGGTGGGGAACCCTCTTCATGTACTATCTCCCATGTACATCCAACTTCCAGACTATCACTATCAAAAATATAATCCAAATGATCTCATTCCACATAATGTATCCTCTTTGGAGCAATAAAATGAAAAGCAAGTGAAAAGTGCCAAGATATAGAGATTTAATCATCCCATAATAAAGATAATAAACCATAAAATCCTCTAAAATGTAAAAACAAATATGATAAGAAAGTGACTCCAGACCCATCTAGAACTAAGATGATAGACCCGAATATCATTCTAGGTCTTCCTAACCTTGAGTATACTCACAAGTAATAGTTTTTTCCTAAAGTATCCTGTGATCTATGAAAATCCATTATCCTAACTCGCACAATAGAATTCCTTGGCTATAGAATGAAATTTCTACGTCCCAGTAATGAAGAGATCCTTGGTTTGTAACCCATAAGTTTGGACTTAGCTCTAATGGGAGAGCATCAAGTGGCATTTGTGTAAAC
>CM035407.1:226815967-226905967 GCA_020310875.1 Ceratopteris richardii
TTTACTTCCATTTGTTCGAAACGCTTTAATTAGTAAACGCGGGAGTAAACATGCATCCTAAGGATAAGCAATATTTAGAACATACTTCTCCACCTAGGGAGCAATACTTAGAGGATTTAGACCATAGAATGGAAGAGGTGGAACAAGAGTAAGAAGTAGAGCAAAAGTTTAAGCAAGAAGAGGAATATTCCTATGTAGAGTTTCATGATGAGCTTGTTTAACCCAAGCAATTCACGGAGCTCAAGGACCAAAGCCTTAGGTTAGAGTGAGATGTAGGTAGCATGAACTCTCTAATAGAACAACTTAAGACTTAGATGATCTCACTAGAGACTCATGCTACCTCTTTCCTAGCTAGGAAGGAAAGAGAGATTCCTACTCTTCCTATATTAGAGATGGCTAGGAAGGATGTTCCCTTTCCTAGCAAACATAAAGGAGAGAGTTCTATTTGGACTCCCCTCCTGAGAGACCTCAAGTCACCAACCTTTATAGGGATAACTGTGAGAGGAATAAGGATGTTGCCTACACTTTCTTACAGAAATGGGATGACTTGCATCAACTAAACGTCATCTCACCTGAGTATCGTGTGCTAGAAGCAAGTTTCTCGCCTCGCCACATGCTTATAAGTGGTGGATGAGTCGCAAGGAGGCGAATTCTATCCCTACCGACTGGACCTAGTTTGAAGCTATTTTCTTGAAGGAGCTGCTTCTTGAGAATGAGGAATGGGGATGAGTGGGATAGGATTACATAGAGAGGTAGGCCTTTGTCAGTCTACGTATCCCACTATAGGAATATCATATTGAAGCTTAAGGGTTCATATGATTTTCAAAAGACCAAACAATTGTTAGGGGATTTTACAAAGCCATTAAGAGAGGTAAGAAGAAACACACCTAAGACGTGAGGAGGCGATCAAATATGCGCAGATCTATGAGAACCATAACCATCCTTAATACACTCCTATGGAGACAGATCAACCCTTTAAACCTCTTAGTACAACCATGTTCAAGAAGAAAGTGACCATGGGAAAAAAAATCTTCATTAAGAAACAAAGATCACAAGGTTCGAAATTATCCATTGAGCAGTATGAGAGGGCCAAGAGGGAAAGCTTGTGTTTTAGGTATTTGTCTCCTACCCATGCACAATGGAACTATCCATTTACGAAGGGGGAAGAAAAGGAGGGAGGACCATGACTAGTACGGCTTGTGATAAGGGCAAGAAAGAGGTCCACCTAGTGTAGAAACTTCCTATTCATGGAAGCTCTAGTTGCAAGGGAGTGGAAGTGATGCACAATGACATAGAGCACACATGTTGATCAACAAAGTCATTGTTGTCACCTCAGTTTGGACCACATGACCTAGTTGAACTTCATGGTAGTGTGTACGGGACCAGGGTGTGAGTCATGATGGATGACTCCGCCACTCAATGTCATAAAACTACGCTCCAGTCAAGAAGTTAAAGATTCCCAAACAACCCAGTGCACATAAATACATAGTATCTATGATGCAAGGGAAAGACAAGAGGATATGGGATACTATGGTATCCAATTTAGAAGTCGAGGTACATGATTACACTAACCATGTAGACTTCCAAATCATGAATATAGAAATGCCATCTTATAGGCTTAGTGTTTCTCGACATGAGGAAGTAGAGAGGCAACTACATGATTATCTAGAAAAGGGCTTCATTAGACGTAGTAACTTACCTTGGCCATCACCAATGCTCCTAGTTAAGAAGAAAGATGGCTTTATGAGAATCTGCGTAGATTGTAGGGCATTGAATAAGGTAAATATCAAAAATAGGTTTCCAATGCCTAGCTTGGAAGACCTATTTATTAGTTACATCAAGGTAGGTATATTACCAAGCTTGATCTTAGGTCAGAATATCATGTGATTAAGATTATGGCAGAGGATGTTCCTAAAACAACCTCCAAGAATAAATATGGGCACTACGAGTTCTTGGTGATGCCTTTTGGTCTCACCAATGCTCTTGTCACTTTTATGAAGCTCATGAACAATGTATTATGACCATATCTAGGTAAGTTTGTACTAGACTTTCTGGATGATATATTCATCTATAGTAGGTCAGAACAAGAACACTTGGAACACTTGACGAAAGTATTTCAAATTTTGAGGGAAAATTTGCTCTTTTCCAAGGAGTCAAAGTATGAACTTTTTAAAACAAAGGTTAGATACCGTGGGCATATAGTCTTCCAAGATGGAATCCAAATGGATCCTGAGAAAGTACAGGCTATCATGGAATGTTCATGTCGTAGGAACCTGTAAGAGTTGTAGATCTTCCTAAGTTTATCAAGATTCTATCGAAGATTTATCATTATTTATGCCAAAATTGTTGTCCTGATGATAGAACAACTTAAATGGAAAGGGAAAGCCTTTCATTGGGGAGACATACAAAAACAAAGTATGGAGAAGTTGAAGGTAACAATCGCTATAGCTCCACCTTTGCACATAGTAGATCCCAATAAACCCTTTGTGGTTGAGAGTGACATGATTGATTTTGCTATAGGAGCGGTTTTAGTTCAAGATGGTAAAAAACTGGCTTTTGAGAGCAAGAAACTAGAACATGCTCAGAAGAATTACTCTGTCTATGAGAAGTTGTATGAAATAGTCCATGCTTTGAAGAAGTGGTGTCATTATTTATATGGTGCCAAAGTCATGATAGTGTTTGATCAAGAGAGCATTAAGTGGATCTCTAATAAAAAAGACCTTAAAGGTCATAAGGCTCAATAGGCAAAGAGCCTTCAAGAGTTTGATTACGAGCTTAGGTATAGGAAGGGAAAGTTTAATGTAGTGGGTGATTTGCCTAGCTGCATGCCTATGCTCAATGGACCTAGTTTTACTTAGATCACTAGTGTTATACTTGAGTCCATTAGAGAAAAATGTAGGCTTGATCCTACATATTCCGAGATTTGGGAAGCCATTGAGAAAGGGGATCAACTAAGAAGCCCATTGAACTTATCTATATGCATAGAAGTGACAATATGGAAGATCTTTTTACCAAAACATTATCAAAAGATAGACATAAGAAGTTTTGTAGATTATTGAATCTTATGTCTTTATGACATTGAGGGCGGGATTCTTGGAAAACAATATCACAATACCAAAATTTCGACAAGCCTTAGTTTTGGACTTAATTCAAACTTTGGTAAAAGATGGTCAAAACATTTTCTCCCATATTCTTAAAGTACTCATCGAGATCTTTCTGTTTATATATAATAACAAATCATTCGAGATCTATAACACCTTCAAAAGTCAAACCCTAATTTTTTTTATCAAAGTTGCTTTTCACTTAGTTTTAGATCAATGGTAGAGATTTATAGATAAAGAAACAATCAATCCAATGGCTCATAATTAATAAACTAAAAATCAATCATGCAAAGCAAAGTCAAATCAATGAAATGCACAAATATGAGTTTCGTTAATCTTGGCGCAAGTTTACATATTAGCTTTTGGTTTATTGCTTTCCGTATGAGTTATATGGCATGCTTGGCCATGTATATATGTAGAAGGCTATACCATACACTTTGCTTGAAGATCTAACGTTACGAGCTAGGAGTATTTGAAGATATATATGCAGATTTGAAGCTTTCTTGGTGGTTGCACTCTTCTTCACACTTATATTGTATGTCTTGTTGATTCTGTATGAGTATTAGCTTCTATTCCAATGCTTTCTTCTATTGTTGTACCATTTTTTTCCCCAGTTCTTTAACAAATGGAGGATGCATAGTTGTTGCTCATCATCACAAAAAACCTAATTTTAAATTAGGGTTTGTTGCTTGACTATTATGAATAGTCCCATCACTTCCATTTTGCATTTATTCTCTTACGCACACATAGTCCTAGGCACTTTTCTCTACGTTTTGTACCTATAAACCTTTTCTTTTACCCTAAATTCAGTTTTGTAACATAATTCTCATTGTAAATTTTAATTTAAGTTTCATTTTAGTGAGTAGTAAGCATTTATCTGCTACTCTTTATATTATCTCATTTCTATTCTCTTGTCATTTTATCTCATTTATTTGGTCAAGATGTATATGTGCCATTGTACATTTGGGTTTCTTTTTTCACCTTTTTTCGTAGTTCTAGTACTCCCAATGTCTAGTACTCTTAGTACACGTTTTTTTTTATATACATACATACATTTTCTTGGTGGGCTCAATCGGGAGGGGATTTTTTTATGGCTTACACAATCGGCTCTTACTTTTTCCATATGCAAGCTTCCTCAATATGCACACACACACACACACACACACACACAAGCCTATCAAAGTAATATTGGTCAATGTCAACATGGTCAAAGTCAAAGGGTTCAAGGTTCAGTTGTGAAGGTGCACAAGTAGTACACAATCAATTTGTTCACAATTGTTGTGTTTTGCAGAAAGTGGATGCAGGTTGCAGATTGTCTTTTTGTAATTTGTCTAAGGTTCAAAGGGTTTTTAAAGTGTTTGGAAGGTTCAGGTGAACCCTCTCTTAGGTACACATTCAAAGAATTAAGGGGAAAAAAGTGAAGGTATGTGAAGTGGAAACAATACGCAAAAGTGAAAGTATGGCCCCCCATTTAAAATTTTTATTTTAGTCCTAACGTCACTATAGGCCAAAACAGGGATTCGTTGGCTGTACACATGTTGAGACAATCTTGGAACATCAAAGTGAGCACCAAGATACTTTATCAGTTAGGAGTGTGCATGCGTGGACCGACACTCGACTCAAGGCATGCATTATTCTTGGTTAGAGTAAGCAAGGTGAGCATAGTCTACACTAGGAGAGAGAAGAGGAAGAGACATTCAGTGAGTTTGTGACGCAGAGAAGCAAGTGCAAGGTGTGCAAGAAGTGTGACTTAGGTGTGTATAGAGGAGTGCTAAGCAAGGCAAGCAAGGGTCACAAGGCCCCATTGAAGCTCTGTATGTGTATGTATGTGTGTCGATAAAAGGTATCCATCCCTCCTTCCCTATTGGAAGCTTGAGTGCAAGGTATGCACAAGTGCAAGCTCTTGGAGAAGGTAGAGGTTTGGTGTAGAGATCGACAACAGAAAGAACCTTGGGTATTTTGTAACCTTGTTTAATTGTGTACTCTTTGGGATTACACATTACACACAAAGAGCATTTGGCTTTGTGCTATACATCATCATTGTACTTTTCTCTTTATAATCAATATACAGAAGCTTTTTGTGTCTGTATTCCTCTTGTTAACCTTCTTCCTTCTCCTACCATCTATTAAACTCAAATTTCAATTCTCCATTAACTTTATCCTTACATCACGGGTAAAAGTCAGAAATAATCTATAACCATGTGGAATTTCATATAGCTATAGCTGTTGGAAATGTAACTATTGCAATGGTGTTTAGGTCATCTTCTTAGGTTGAAAAGTAGAGGCATAGCGAAATTCTTAACCATCCCTAAAAGGATCATGGAGGACCTCACTATTCAACTTCAATTGAGTTAATGGTGCATATTCTACCTATGCCTAAATCAACTAAGATTCTGAAAATTTAAAGCAATGAGGTTGTTGATATTGAAGATGTGTCTCATTATCATTCTCCGTAGTGCAATGCAAAAATGGCACAAGCTTAATTAGTGCCTTTACCATTGCTTCTCCTAAATCATATTCACATCCAAAGATCCCTAATAGCGTGTATTCTCTTCTATAAGGAAGTATATGAAGTTTTATGGGTTTTTAGTACTACAAAGACTAAACATTGCTTAGTATGCATTACAACCATGGATTTAAAAAAAATAATAATAAAAAATAAATAAATAAATAAATAAATATATATATATATATATATATATATATATATATATATATATATATATATATATATATATATATATATTGTGAAGGAATAAAGTACTTGTATTTTGTTTTCTTTTTTTAGTGCTCCGCATACTAAAGCTTTGAAAACTGATTTTTAAAACTCCGTTTTAAAGATCTCATTGTACTACGGTATGTATTGAAGTTCTTAGTATTGGAAAGATCTTGGATTAACCTATGATTATTACTTCGGACTATCTCACATCCAACACTCACATCTTCTTTCTTGTCTCATCATCATCAATTACCCTTGCCTAGTCATCAGGGGTGCCGTAGAGAATGAAACAACCAAAGAATGTGGAGCCATACCTTCTTCTTGCGAAGAGATTTCTATCATGGAGTTGATCAAGAATATTGTGCGAGTAGTCCTCCATGTCATGGTGTTTGATATCTAGGAAATGCTCATAGGGTGGTGCACCCCCCAGTAGGGAGTACTCACTTTGTATATGACCATATTCTCGATGAAATATTTGTATAGGTAGAATAAAGTACTCAAAATCCCCTAACCCCATGTATTATTAGTACATGGTCATCTATGTGTGTTGCTTTCCCATATCCTTCCCTTGAGAAGCCTCATATGAGATCATCTCAAAGGTGGGGAACTCTCTTCGTGGTGCCTACTATCTCCCATGTACATCCTACTTCCAAACTATCACTATCAAAAATATAATCCAAATGATCTCATTACACATAAGGTATCCTCTTTGGAGCAATAAGATGAAAAGCAAGTGAAAAGTGCCAAGCTATAGAGATTTGACCATCCTATAAGGAAGATAATAAACCATAAAATCCTCTAAAATGTAAAAACAAATATGATAAGAAAGTGACTCCAAACCCATCTAGAACTAAGATGATAGACCCAATTATCATTCTAGGTCTTCCTAACATTGAGTATACTCACAAGTAATAGTTTTTTCCTTAACTACCAAGTGATCTCTGAAAATCTATTATCCTAACTCTCACAATAGAATTCCTTGGCTATAGAATGAAATTTCTGCATCCCACTAAAGAAGAGATCCTTGGTTTGTAACCCATAAGCTCTAATGGGAGAGCATCAAGAGGCATTTGTGCAAATTCTAATACTTTCTTTTCCCCATAGTTTTTCATTTGAATGCAAAAGCATTCCTCCCTGTGATTCACGTAATCTATTACTATCAATACTCCTTCTAACTGATACTCATCTTTCTTCCTCATGTCAAAGCGTCAATTGAGAGTTTGATAACCAAAGAGGTCATATTTGTCCCTATCTCATAAAAACTCTACAAAAAAAATCATCACTGAATCCCCATTCTCTCTATGCCAACAACTAGAACTCCTCGTCTAGTCGAAGATCATAACTGAAACTAACAACTTCTCTCCTAGAATCTTCAAGTGAGACTCAATCTTATCTCCATGAATATCTGATCTCCACCACTTTCCCTTTCCCTTAAAAGAGACTTTGATGAATCCATTTGCTCTACTGATCCATTAGTGAGAACATATACATTGGTTCTTTATGTCATCCTTCCAAAATACTGGAGAATGAAATTGTTACATGAAGAAAAACTACACTCAAAGTGGAGTAAATGAATCCTAAGTAGAGCCATATATTTACTTCTCACATGCAAACAAAAAGTGATCACCAAATACCTCTATCTATCTAGAAGAAATGATACTAAATGGATGATGAGTTTTATTTGTGGAGAGTATATGCACAAAAGCAAAATGAAAAGAAGAATATACTTACAAAATGAAAGAGTGTGTGATACTCAAAGTGAGTAGACCAGGAAATAGGTAAACACGCACAAATTAGAAATGAGTTCGCCAAGAAAATGGAGTAGGCTCCTCAAGCTTCTAACCAAGTACAAAGTGGTGGAGATGCCCTCCTTATATAGATTTGGAAGGGGCTCTCCAAAGTACATCATATGTGAGATAATTCCCCTTGAAGGAGAATGAATACACTAGTAGAAGAAAATATCAAGGTACGCAAATGCAATGAGATACAATATAAAAGGAGATGAAATGGAAATGGAGTATGGATAGTGTTCGGATATGAGAGAAATATCCACCATGAGTGTAGCAATAGCAACATGAGCACCAAAAAGAAAGTCTCCATGTGGAAATTCATAGTCTCCAAGTCAGATTGACCATGTGTGATGACTAGGTACTCCAAAAATGTGAACTAGATGGATCAAGCCGATGCTTGATAGATACGCCACCTGTGAGGTACAAGGACATAACAAAAGCTCACTAGAAAAGATCATCACTATGTGAGATAGATAGGAATGAATTTATATGGTATGTGGGAACCTCCAAATCTTTGGCAATATGAGATGTTTATCACCAAGAGCTAGGTCCTACAGTAACGAAATGTAAAACATGAAGCATGAAATTATAGTCGCATGATAATAAATATGTATATTTTAGTCCTTCATGGAATATACAAAGTCCTCATATGTGTCGGTAGGACCATGAAAGCCCCATCTGAATTGAGAAAGTGGCTCCTAAAAAGATCCAATTGAGTGATGTATCCATATAGATCCAAGAGTATTCTCTAGAGAATGAAAAGATATTGGAATCCATGAATGGAACATTGTATGCTCAAAATGCCATCGTAAACAAGGCATGTGGGCTCTCAAAGAGATGAATGGTAAATGATAAGCTACTAATCTTGGAGTAGATCCTAACTAAAGCTGTGGGAAAATGAAAACCTTTGATGGTATGATGGGAGGTATAGCCATCTAAGGTGTAAACTGAGACTATATCTCTGAGTCCTCATCCTCTAAAATTGTACCATGATCTAGAAAATAATGTACAAAGAGAGCATACTCCTCATAGTGTGACTATCCGATAGTGGAGTGATTCCCTTGTGAAGAGGAAATGGGAGGATCCGAATCCTAAGAAGAATCCAAAAGGAATAAACACCTAAGAGTACTCATCAAAAGTGAAGTTTATGGCAAATATAATTGAGTGTCTCTTAGGATCATAAAATTTGTATGCCTTTTGACGATCATTATAACTAATGAAAATGTGTTGTGTATGCCTATCATCATCATCATAAGTGCCTTGTACTTAGGCATCCTTACCAAATGTTAAAAATAAAGAAGCAAGGTCATATATATTTTTGCAAAAAGGATTTTCTTCAAATAGAAGGAAAATACAAAAATGAAAAATAGAAGCATTTACTTCAGCAAGTAGTGAAGGCCAAAAGAGAATCAATCAAAAGAGAATCACATCCAAAAAACTGAACTAGAAGAGGAGTGGATTTCCAAAGTAGTGGAAGAGTTATGGAGAAGAGCTCTAAAAAATTCATCATGAGAGTTTTTGGATACTTGGCTATAAAAGAGGCAAGGGAGGACACTCAAGAATTGAGGAAGAAGGCATGGAAGACCCCTTGTAGATAGTTCATTTGGTTTGAGTCATTTTGTTCTCCTCATTGAGTGTTTGATAGCTCATTTGGAAGCTATAAGTGTCTAGTTTGAGTGATCAGAGTTTCAAGTTCATTGCATTTTTTACATGATACCAGTTTTCATTTGAATGTTCAGCTATTGGTAAAAATCTTGATCCTGAGAAGGTCTTCTACACTTTCCGCTGCGAATAGGAGAGGAATTCTCCAACACGAAAGACTCTCAAATAGCTCATACTGGTTTTTCTCTTAAAGTAAGCCTTGAATGGGTTTTGGTTCTTCAAAATATGTGAGAACCCTCAATTAAGAATATGTATTGTTGTATATACAACTCTATCCCAAAATGTCCCAGTTCGTTGGCCTAGTGGTTGGGCCACTCACCTCTTGAGGCGGGGGCGAGGGTTCAACCCCTGGCAGCAACATGTAAGGGACATGTGTACCTTGGAATGATGTTGCATATGGCTGAGGTGCCACCGTTTGTCCATCTGCATGGTAGTTGTGACCTCCATTTAACCTAGTCTTGTAAACCCCTATTCTTATGGGATAAGGGGGGTCCCATGGGTACTATGCCCTTCCTTGTATATTTGCAATTTCAAAGTTAAAGTCAGGGGGAGTAGGCCTCGGCCAAACCTCCATTTAAAAAAAAAAAACCTCTATCCCAAAATTTTGTGGAAGCTGCTTTTGAAGAAGCATAGTCTTAGCCTTGTGGGACATGCTTCGAATCCTCTGTAGAGAAATACCTTGTTGAGTATCCTTCTATGTTTGGTACTTAATACCTTGTTGCTTCAAATACTTGGAAAAATTTTGGTTGATAAAGCCATTGTCTCCATCTGATCTGATGGTCTTTAAAGAACTTGAAAAGTCATCTTGAACTATCTATGTCCACTTTTTGAATGTGAAAAGTGCATCTTCTTTATATTTTAGTGAATAAAGGCAAGTTTACCTAATGAAGTCATCTACTATCAAGAAGAAGTAAAGTGATCCACTTAGTGATGGTGTATGCATAGGTTTACAAAGATCGACATGGACTAATGCTAAGGGTTTGGATGAGTAAATAGATGCTTCCATAAGCAAAGGGGTAAATGTGTACTTAGCATATGCTTGCCATTTCAACTCCACTTGTACGATCCTCAGTAAACCCTTGACAAGATGACTTGAAGAGATCTTTCTAAGGAAGAGACGTGTCCAAATCTAAAATACCACAAATTAAAGTTTATCCTTGAGCCATGAATTTGTTGGAATTAAAATTTTTCACGATCAAATTGCACCACCATGTTGCACTTAGTAATAGCCTTCACTAAGAGAAGGCTTTTACAAAGGTTTGGTGTATAAAGAATGTCTTTAAGTGATTTGGTCCCATCTTCTGAGTTTGTGATGTGAACTTTGGATCTTCCTCGGATCTCAACACACTTGTTATCTCCAAGATAAACTTGGGCTTTGTGCTCTTGAAACTCATGAAAGTCGTCTTTGTCATTCCATATGTGTGATGAGTCCCCATTGTCAAAAACCTATTCTTTCCTAGAAGTCGATGCGACAAGTGCCTTGTATTCAATTCTAAGAAAAAGTTATTCAATTGTGTAATGAGTTTGATGCTCTCTCTTTGGATTAAGATTGGACTCATCCTTGTTTTTCTTCTTGAAGCAATACTTTTCTATGTGTCTAGGCTTGCTACAAAAGCTATAATTAAACTTCTTCTTGCCCTTTTCCTTAGAATCTAGAGTACCTTTTTTACCTTTAGTCTTGTTGAAAGTAGCTTTGGCATTCATGGTTGTTTTTTATGTAGCTTGAGTCTTCTGCCTAGAGTCATGGAAAATCAAAAGTCTTCTTACTTCTTCCCAAATGAGTTCTTGACCTCTGCTACAAAGAGTGTTCAAAAAAGTTTCATAGGACCTAGGAAGCTTTTTAAGCAGTCTAACAACCATGTCTTCACTTGAGATCTTTCATCCACAAAGTCCTAACTTCCGTTGATAATGTTCAGACTGTGCCATCACCTTTGTGATAATGTTTTGTGGACGAATAGAAAGATTGTGGAAATCGACCTCTACAACATAAATCTTTGAAGGAGTTTTATCTTCATATAGACTTGCTAGTGTGTCCCAAGCTTCTTTGGAAGTCTTAGAGATAATGATATGAACCTTTTTCAATTCATCACATGATAGAAGAATTTGATTAAATGCTCATTTATCCTTGACATTCCAAATGTTCCAAGACTCTAAACCTTTGACCATATCTGGTTCAGGTTCTTACACATCTATAACTTCATGGATTTGTGTACAAGTATGCATACATGATATCTTTCGATAGATTATAGTTCTAACCTTTTAGGCATTCTTTCTTAGGCATAAACATGGGCATAAAGGAAGGTGAATAACCTTTCATGGATAATGAAATTGGCCCTGAAATTCTTGAAACTGTGGAGGGGGAAGGGGGAGGGGGGCAGGAAGGAGGGCTTAGAGTAGCCTCCCAAAGCACACACACACACACATAAATTACTTATTATATTTCTTGATGATTTAAAAGTAGGGAACTTAATGCCAAATGAGTGTCAAAGATGAGGGTTAATCCCTATGATGATGGAGAGTGTGAAAACACTTGTGGAAAATAGAAATGGTCTTACAATGTGCCAATGGACCCTTAAAAAATACAAAAATAAACACTTTAGAGTTATGCTAAAATATGCCGAAAAAGAATGTGAAGTTCCTTTGGAAAATAAAAGATGACCCCTTGGGTCCTTGAGTGCTAAGATCTCCAAAACGTTAAAAGGCTAATGCAAAGAACAGATGAGATATAGTGATAGAACTACCACAAAGATATTGTGGTAATAGTCATGTGGGAACATAGGACTAAAGCAATATTATCAATGGAGTGGCAATATTATAAAATAAAAGCATAAAGAATGTGGGTACTTGATATTAATAACTTTTCTTATCTATTATGTGCTTGTGTGAGGAGCATGGTAGAGATAGAAATAATCTGAAGGTGAATCAATGCGATCGAAATGTGTAAAGTATGATCGTTGAAATCATGTGCAAAAAGTTATTTTGATATTATATGTGATGTCACCATACATCAATTTCTTTCTACCAAGCTAAATGATAAAACAAGTCAATTGGTCTCAATAAAATCTATCCATGTGCAATAAGGTACTATGATCTCATGGATGATGTCATCATATACTCAACCTTCAAAATGAATCAATTTTTGTGAGTGAATTCAAAGTATCAGGAGTTAGGAATCTCTCTCTCTCTCAAAGAGATGGAAGGAAACTTCAAATTTTGCAAAGAGTTTTGCTATGCTAGAAGCACCTCGAGTTCTACAACACCAATTACGAAGAGGACAACGTTGATCCCTATGGAATTCCCCCACCTAGAGCTTGCTACACTTTTTTGCTATGTCTCTCCACCTTGAATGATGTTGCACATGTGTTCTCTCTTGGTCCTATGTCACAGAACATGGAGCAAGATTACTGCCTGTGATCTCTCTTAGTTCCATCTCAAAGAGAGTGCAGGTGGAATACCTAGACATGGTCTACACGAGCATTTTCCAAGAGGGACAACTAACAATTGTTGACTCTGAGTGTGAATTCACCTTCAATTATGAGTTATTCTATATCGCCACGTGTTTCGTTATTCTATATCACCACCCGTTTTCTCAACCTCTGGGGTTTTTTACTTGTGTCACCTATGGTGCCATTGAAGCAATAATTATGGCCATCCTACAATTCCTAACATCGGCTGCTCACTTCTCTCTTCATATTTGATTGTTCATAAATTTTAGGAGTAGCCAATGTATGAATCTATAGATAGGTCATCTTGTGAGGTTGCTGCCAAAGATTTTATAGAGAGCCCTTGAGTAGAGTACAATATGTGATGTGTTAGAAGTAGGAATCGATGAAGTCGAGCAAGATAACAACGATAGAGGTTGGGTAGAGAGTCATGCTTATGCAGAGCTGAGTAGCTATCAACCTTGATTATAGAGATTCTTTGATACAATTAATAATGTGCAACAACTCATTTTGCTGAGAAAGCTCCTCTTTCTTGTGGTCTCTACTAATTTGCAACAGACACTAACAATGTAATTTTATGGATATGAGAGGTGAAAGGATTATGTGAAATGATTGATAAGAAAAATTTATAGACACAAAATGATTTGGAAAGTGTGACACTTATAATGAAAAGATGATCCAATAGTGTTGCTCATAAGCACTTTCAAGGTCAAAATACATCACGAATAATACCAAATGAATGCTAGTATTGACCAAAATGAAAAGAAGAGTGTTTATAAATACTTCAAAACACATGAGATACAAGTTCAATGCTTCAAAAGATGAGATACAAGGTCAATGTTTCAAAATTTACCATGAAACTAATCATAAATCACCAAAAAATGGTGATAGAAAGGTTAGGAAAAAGGGGTAAGAGGGTGTGAAACAGAAGGTTGTGAGGGTGGATAAATGGGCAATATGTAACCCAAAAGGAGCATAAAATGATGGTGAAAGGCTTCTTTCGATGAGTGGAGAGCAACACCACCAAGCTCTAGCACTACCACCACCACCACCTAAACATCCACCAAATGGACCACCATGATCTCCTCCTTACTCTCTGATACCATGTGAAGAGTACATGCATGGAATCAAAATCAAAAGAAGAGTGTATTCACAAAATAAAAGAGTTTTGTGAGACTCAAAGTGAGTAGACTAAGAAATGGGTAAACTCACATTGATTAAAAATGAGCTTATCAAGAGCATAGAGTAGGCTCCTCAAGCTTCTAACCAAGTACAAAGTGGGGGAGAGGCCCTCCTTATATAGAGTTGAAGGGGCTCTTCAAAGTACATATGTGGGATAATTCTCCTTGAAGGAGCATGAATACACTAGTAGAAGCAAGTGGCAATGTAGCCAAATACAATGAGATACAATATAAAAAGGAAATGAAATGAAAATGGAGTGACTCCTAGATAAAAAATGGAGATGCACTCTCATACTCTCGACATTATTTACTTCCACTAGATATAATTCGTACTCTTCTCTTATGCTCATGGAGTAAAGATAATTTACTCATCACAAGAGAAACTTCTCTTTAGGAGCAAAACATACTCAACCACCATTCCATAAATAATATTTTCCTTTCCTTTATCTATCTTTAATATCTCCACTACATGTTGTTCTGTACTACTTGCTCTGTCTGCATCATACTTTTCCTTTAATGACCTCAATTCTTCCTCCATCTATTTTAATTGTGTTTCTTTTATCTGATGCTCATTCGAATTCAAAATGTCATTTAGCAATTTTTGCTCTTGCAACTAGACCTGTTGATTTTCCACAAATTGCTAAAGTGCTTTTAAACAATTATGAGCATTAGTCATATCTTTAACCTCTTACTCTATTTGCTTCGACTTTTCTTCAAAATCCAATTTACTGACTAACTTTCTTGTTGGTAAATCCACCTTCCTCTTCTTTAATAAACTAAAACTCTTCCCCAACATTATTGGAGTTTCTATTTCAACATCTTTAACTGAACATACCTTCCCTTGCTTTGTTTGATGCGTCATATTACCTTCTTGCATTGCCAACAAAGCCTCCTTTACATCATACCTTGCTTTTACTAGATCATCATATGTTTCTTGCTTCTGCAAGGCCTGCTTAGAATCATGAACTTCCTTTGCATCTTGCATTTCTTGTTGATGCTTCTAACCTATCTTCACAGGTAATTGAATTTCATTATTTTTATCCTTCTACACGAATTGAAACAATGCAACCAAATATACACACAATCTGCTGTTGGACTGCATTTTTCATTTATCAGATAAAAATATTTCTCCATACACCCTATCATGGAGCCAATGGGCCCAACTTAATTGTCCTCCTATCTCTGCCCAACAAAGCGGGGTGAAATTTTCCTTGGACATATAATCAAATTTTAGAATGAAACATAATCTTTCCAGGTACCACTTTAGTTGTTCCATTTTGTGATACCCCACTTTCTTCAGCATATGGTACTGCCTATTTTCTTCACGCGGTCCAAATTCTTTCTTAAGGGCCTCCTTAGACAATTTGGAATTACTATCTCTTTGACACAAGGTACCTTAAGCAATTCCAAGATTAATTCTAGTGACAAAGTTATTTTAGGTGAAATATAGCCTTTCATTTTCCTAATAATATCAACCTAAGACTTGGAATAGTAATTATTCTCCCAAGAGTCCCATGGTAATGATGTAAAATTATACAATCCTATCTGATTTAGCCAAGCAATATTACTTGGGGCCTGAGATTCTAGCTCCACCTTAAAGTCTATGTAAGGGTCCATTAGCTTCTGAACCATCTTGCATGTCGATAGCAGCGTCTACAATTCCTCTTCTTCCTCTGCTACACTAACATCCTCCTCCATGCTCGTGTCTTCATCTCTAACTATGCTTGAATTCTTGAGTAATCTTCTCTTCATGATTTGCAAATGTTCTTGACCAACCAAAAACTGTGCTAATGCATTATATTTTGGCTTCCGCATGTTTTTCATAGCTCTATTATCAACTTTAGGAATCACACAAACCAATCTATATGTCAACCTGACCGATTCCAAATAACTTGTGCAACTTATAATCATAGAAGCTTTTTCATTGACACTAATTATACTCAAAGGATTTGGTGGGCATCTTCTCCACTTCTTGAGGACTGATTCAAAAATATTTCTCTTTTAAAGTTATGGTGCAAAAAATTTTATTGCCACTTCTTCTGACCCAGTAAACTTTGGTGCAGCATAATCTGATACAGTATAAGGAAGAGAGCTCTCACACAGTCTCACACACAAAGAGAGGAGCACACACATATTGAGGCAAGGAAGAATGCTCTTCTTCTTCTTCTTCTATCACATAAAGAGAATATACAAGAATGAGCTAATACAACAATACAACTAGTGCAATATATAAAGAACAATATATAAGGAAACTCTTAATGCCGGCGAATGAGTCGGCTAGCAAGAAACAAATGTGCCATCACTCTCGGTAGATAAATATTGTAAAGCTCTTTAAAGTATCTCTGACATATACCAACATGACCATCATACATATCAGAGAAATGAAAAAGTGATACATGTCATCCCCGATCATCACATGTCGAGCTTGATATCTTAACAACACAACAGTTGTTAAGTCAAGAATCTTCAACAACCCACACTTTATTGGATTTATCTTCTAGGAGACCACCGCTTGAGCATATCCTTGGGCGACCATTCATCTTATGATCATGAATGGGATGATGAACCATTTTTGACACCATCACCTAGGCCACCACTGCAATGTGAAGAAAGAATTGAGGATGAGTTTAAAAGATTAGTAGATTTTAATATACAAAGCAAGTGGAAAATGATATGTTGAAGTTAAGATTACAACCTTTGCATATTTTAGAAAAGTAGATGTTGCAGCAGGAGGAGTTGGATACTGAGGCCGTGTTAATGTCTAAAGGAGATGTATCGAGGTTATAACAGGAGTTATTGTTACACTTATGTGTTCCTCGAGTAGCTTTCATGTGAACCTTTTCCCTATACATGGGCACTTTTTACTCTAGTGCTGGCTAGAGGTTTTTTCCCCATGTTACCACATACTTGATACTCTCATATGTGGTGGTACTTTGTACTTAGGGATATTATTCAACTCTTACTTCAGTTCCGTTCATCGTCAATAGAGAGCTATTCCAACCATCGTCTTCTCCGTGTGTCTTGCTGCATTTGTGCTCCTTGTGTGTGCTTATTGTGTGTCTCTCGCACTTCTACACACCCCCAATAGTGGTATCAGAGCAGATTCAGCTCCTTCTCAAGTTTCAGTTTTTTGGGTCACGGCGCGTGCGCACTTTAACAGTGCAAATCGACTTCAGAGCATAGTTTAGTGAATTTCAACAGCCAAACATTCCCACGAGGGGCATTGGGGTTTTACCCCCATTTCAAAGTCATTCGTGCAGTCAAAATCACCATCAAAGTGACAGTTTGTGAGCTAAAATTTCAGCATTCATTTCAGCTTTCATCGAAGTGAAGATTTTGTCACATTCTTGTTCTTTTGTGAAATGGCGGGCAGCAATGACTTGTTTGGCATACTTCAAGCTGAAGATAAGCTTGATGGGACCAACTGTCCTATGTGGTCTTACATGATGAAGCATGTTCTTGTTGCCAAACAACTTTGGAACATAGTGGCCGATGTAGATCGAAGACCGGCAGGTTCTTCTACTTCACAGTCTACTGTCATAGATGGAGCTTCTTCTTCGAGTACAATGGTTTGTCCTTCTCCACCTACATAGGAGCAGATTAGATGGGATGGAAAAGATGCTCAAGCTCATGCTTTGATTGCGCTTTTTGTGAAACATCATATAGTTCCACACATTCGGTCATGTTCTACATCACGACAGGCATGGGACACTCTTGCTTCTTTGTATGCCATGCGTAACGAAGCACGTGTTGCATACTTGAGGAAGCAACTTGAGGATGTATGTATGGCTAAAAATGAGTCGGTGGATGTGTATGTGACACGCATCAAGGTCTTGAAAGAGCAATTGGCAAACATAGATGAGATCATTCCGGATGCATCACTCATTTCTACATTGTTGAAAGGATTACCAAAATCTTTTCAAAGCTTTGCTACTACACTCTGTTTGGTTGCAAAAGGAAATCCTAATATGTATGCATTTGATGAGGTTGTGTCTCTTCTTTTGCAAGAAGAGTGAATAGGAGTGGTTTGATTGAGGGAACACAAGCACTTGCTATCTCACAAAAGGGGAAAAGCAAGTATGATTCGGTTTTGGGTTCATCAAAACCAAAGCCTCAAGCTTCCTCTTCCACTCATTCCTCTAATGATGCCGATTTGCAAAAGAAGAAGAGATGCAAATATTGCCGAAAGGCTGGTCATACTATTGATGAATGTAGAAAGCTTGTTAAATGCAATGAAAAGGAGAAGGAATCCGGCATGTTTATTGCTGGAAATCTAGCAAATGTAAAGAATGATGAAGCTAACATGGCTCAAGATTTTTGGGCATGTGTTGTTACATGTCATTATGATGCTTCTTTGCATTCTAAATGTATGGTTGTGAGTGAGGTTGATTCCAATTGGTTCTTTGATAGTGGTGCTTCAAAGCACATAACATCATGCAAAAGATTTTTTGCCTCTTTGAAAGATGCACCCAAAGGAGGACATGTGGTGTGTGCAAACAATGCCTCTTATCCTATCATTGAAGTAGGAGAAATTGAGCTTACGACTGCAAATGGAGGTGTGATTCTCTTGAAAAATGCATTGTATGTGCCCATATGAAGAGAACTTGATTTCAGTTCCGTTGATTGCCAAAGGTGGACTTCATGTACACTTTGTTGATGATAAGTGTATGGTTCATGATTTCAGCAATGGCAATGTTATCGTGATATCCGGTACATTATGTAATGGTTTGTATCGCATGGATACATGAAAGAGGGCTTCCTTGAATGCCTTGGTTGCTCGTACTTCTTCCATGGTTGAAATGGAGCTTTGGCATGCTCGTTTTGGTCACTTGAACTTCAATAGTTTGCTTTACTTGCAAAAGAAGGACATGGTTATTGGTTTGCCTACACTTGAGTCCATTGAAAAGCGTGCATGTAAAGGTTGCATTCTTGGAAAAATGCATCGTGCTTCTTTTCCAAAAGATAGTCATACACACACTACAAGAAAATTGCAACTTGTTCATAGTGATGTATGTGGTCCTATCAAGACTCCATCTTTTGGGAAGCATGTATATTTTGTTACCTTCATTGATGATGCTACTCGCCATACATGGGTGTATCCTATGAAAGCAAAGAATGAGGTATTTTCTTGCTTCAAAGCATTTTTAGCTATGGCTGAAAATTTTTCTTCACAAAAGCTTTTGACTCTATGCACGGATCGTGGTGGTGAATACATGTCACATGAGTTTAATGATTTTCTTCATGGAAGAGGTATTTTACACCAATGTACGGTGCCATATACACCTCAACAAAATGGTGTTGCCGAGCATAAAAATAGAACACTTCTTGAAATGGCACGATGTATGGTTAAAGAAAAGCATCTTCCTGATAAGTTTTGGATGGAAGCGGTCATGTGTGCAAATTATGTGTTGAATCACTGCCCTACAAAAGCATTGAGAGTCATCACTCGTTATGAGGCTTGGAATGTTCATAAGCCTATGGTTAGTCATATGCGTGTGTTTGGTTGTTTGACATATGCTCTTATGCCATCACAACAACGTCACAAACTTGATGACAAGGCAAAGAAATGTATATTTGTTGGTTATAGCACTGAAAGTAAGGGATATCGTTTGTACCATCAATTAAAGAACACAATTATTGTGAGTCGAGATGTAGTATTTGTTGAAAATTCAGTTTTCCCTCTACTTGAATGCAAAAAGCAACCAACAATTAGCTCACAAGATGTGTTTGATACACTCATGCCTTTGTTCCAAAATGGTGCGCTTGACTATGGCCATCTAGACCAGCCAACTGAGGCTCAAAGGGTTGAAAAATTCTAGCCAAATAGGGCTGAAAATGCAGAGAATTTCCAGCCAAACATGGCTAAAAAATTTTAGCCAAAAATTGTCAAAACTACTGGAAATTTCTAGCCACATATGGGTGAACATTTGCATCAAAATATGGTTGAAAATGAGCATGAAATTCAGCCCACGCATGATGTACATGTTGAAGATGTATTACATAATGAATGCATGTCTATCAAGAGTGCACAATCTATGCCAAAGTGGCTGAAACAAACTTTGCACGATAGCAAATTGAGTGCACCTTTACTTGGTAGAACAAGATCCACTTTCTCTTATTGCATCAAGTAATTTTGTGGATTATTCTCTTATTGCTACAACATGTAATGAAGAGCCACTTTCTTTTGAAGATGCATGTGACCATCTACAATGGATGA
The DNA here is from genome assembly GCA_020310875.1 of Ceratopteris richardii. Lineage (NCBI taxonomy): Eukaryota > Viridiplantae > Streptophyta > Polypodiopsida > Polypodiales > Pteridaceae > Ceratopteris > Ceratopteris richardii. The sequence goes on from CM035407.1 coordinate 226,836,081, forward strand.
GTGCTATGCAATCAGAAATCGATTCCATACATAGGAATGATACTTGGGAGTTATGTGAATTGCCAAAAGGAAAGAATGCCATTGGTACAAAGTGGGTTTACAAGATTAAGAGAAAATCTGATGGTAGCATTGATCGCTACAAAGCTAGATTGGTTGCGAAAGGATATGCACAACAATATGGCATTAACTATGAGGAAACTTTTGCACCTACTTCACGCATGACTACCATTCATACCATGGTTGCATTGGCTGCCCATCGAGGTTGGAAAGTGCATTAGTTGGATATAAAAACAACCTTCTTGTATGGTGACTTGCAAGAAGAAGTTTATGTGAAGCAACCTCTTGGATTCGCTATGAAAGGGAAAGAGCATATGGTTTGTTGCTTGCATAAAGCCTTGTATGGTCTCAAGCAAGCTCCACGTGCATGGTATGAAAAAATCCATAAGCACTTGATTGCTCTTGGCTTCACATGTAGTCTGATTGAAAGCACACTCTATGTATGCAAAAATGGGGCTGATCTTATAGTGCTTGTTCTTTATGTCGATGAAATACTCTTGACTGGGTCATGTGATACAAAACTTGACATTCTTATGGCTGATTTGAAGCATACTTTTGATGTCACTTATCTTGGTCTTTTGAGCTACTATCTTGGCATCCAGTTTGTCTCCATTGAGGGGGGAATTGTTCTGCATCAAGCAAAGCATGTTGAGAAACTACTTCAAGGTTTTGACTTTGAGGATTGCAAGCCAGTTTCCACACCAGTTGAGATAGGATTTAGATTCTCAATTGAGGATTCTAGTGATGCATTTGACACTTCTCTTTATCAGCAGTGGGATGTCTTATATATGCATGCAACACAAGGTCGGATATATAGTATGCAGTTTCCCAGTTGAGTTGATTCATGCACAGCCCTGGCACTAAGCATTGGCAAGCGGTGAAACGTGTGTTTAGATATCTCCGAGGCACTTTGAGCTTAGGTCTCTTTTATGGTAGAGATGTTCAGCCATGCTTGCATGATTTTACAGATAGTGATTGGGCTGGTTGTTATGATACTCGTGTGTCCACTAGTGGTAATTGCTTTTTCCCTAGAGACTCATGCATATCTTGGTTGAATAAGAAGCAACCTACAATGGTGACATCGAGTTGTGAAGCTGAGTAGAGGGCAGTTTTCACAGCTACAGTGGAGTGTATATGGCTGAGATGCCTATTGATGGATCTTTGCATGGAGATTGATGCTGCTACGCATATTCTCACTGATAATCAGAGTGCTTTGGCTGTTGCACGAAACCCAGTGTTTCATGCATGGACCAAACATATTGAGGTGCATTATCACTATGTGAGAGAGTGCCTTCATGCTAGAGATATTGATTTGGTATATGTGCCTACACAAGATAATGCGGCAGACATATTCACCAAAGCTCTTCCACGGGAAAAGTTTGAAGCTTTTTGCAAAGCTTTAGGCTTATTACCTTGTGGGGGCTGATCTGTCACTCCCTGTATGTGTTCACATCATTCACTCCAAGGGGGTTTGTTACACTTATGTGTTCCTTGAGTAGCATTGATGTGAACCTTTTCCCTATACATGGGCACTTTTTACTCTAGTGCTGGGTAGAGGTTCTTTCCCCATGTTACCACATACTTGATACTCTCATATGTGGTGGTACTTTATACTTAGGGATATTATTTAGCTCTTACTTCAGTTCAGTTCATCGTCAATAGAGAGAGCTATTCCAACCATCGTCTTCTCCATGTGTCTTGTTGCATCTGTGCTCCTTGTGTGTGCTTCTTGTGTGTCTCTCGCACTTCTACACACACCCAATAGTTATATATGAAGATGCAGAATATATGTGAAGTTATTAAGGATAAAATGAAGTGCATGGTTAAACATCCTTACGAGGAAATTAAAACAAGATCCAATACAAAAAATGAGTTGAAGTTAGTGAATATAATTAATTAGTTGCAAAAGGAAAAAGAAAGTTGGATACAACAAAGTGAGGCATGGAAAGGAGATTAGATTCTGCAGATAGAGGACATGAGGAAGCAGCAGCAGGTAAAGCAGAGTATACCTATGGAGCAAGATCAGATTGAGCGAGTACAGGTTAGTTCAGTTTTTGCAAAATCTTTAGGAGAAGAAGAAGTGATAGTGAAGGAACCAATACTAGAAGAACATAGCAAGTAGCAGTTGTGCAGAGAGATGGTAGCATTTTTTGGAGTTCATAAGTTATGATCAAGGGATGTGTGGATTCAGGTCAAATTTTAACCAAATTTTTCCACTGGGTTGTGCCAGGTGTTGAATGGGAAATAGAAGTATTTAGTTGCTTAATTGGAAAATTACTCAGTAGGATGTTACTAACTCGGATATGTTCTGAATCAGATTTTAGTAAAAAGTGGTTGTAATCGGATATACCAAAAGTGTCCTATGAACTAGTTGATTATTCATGTGTATTAGTAAATTTTTTATCTATTTAAAGAATGAGCACGAGGAGTGAAGAGATTGCCATATGCACATGATGCTACTTTCTTGTAATGATTTTCTCTTGATTGAAACCTATTATGGTAATCATAAATTCTATTTTGTTCTCTTCCAGTGTCGTAACTCTCAAATCCTCTTATGCAATATAATTTTATTCAATCCACTCAGTTTTCTATAAATTTTGCATGTGATTTAGTTCAGAATTTGTTCTAATCATGCTGCTCTTGATTAGTGTGTCTTGAAAACTTTGCATGAAATTGTATGTGTTGCTAAACCCCAACAACAATCCATTGAAAGACTTGAAAATAATCTTTCCATGATCTGCAAAAAAACATAAATATAATATACATCATGTGTGAATGCCTTGAGGTGAAATCACTTCAAACACCTTTGCTTTTGCAAGATATCCCATTTGAAAGGTAGTTATTAAATCTATTAGAATTTGTAGACCTACACAGAGTCAAAAAAATACATAAATTCAAAAAATTCTTTGGATAATATGAACAAAGCTATTGTGCTCTTTTAAACAAGCCATAGCACATCGAATTCAGATTTTCCTTGACCAAGATATGGCCTCTAAAAGTGTGACATGCCAAACTAGTCAACAGATAGAGGAGTTGGTAAAAGAGAGGAACATGAGTCTTGAAGTGTTTGTATGATCTCTTCAACTATGAAAGTCCTTAATTTCTCTCAATACCTTAAGAGAGTATCATATAAAGATGCATTAACATATTTTTTAAATTACCAAATCCTCTTTTCTCATATCTTAATCTTCTCCCTAAAAGAGGCTTAAATAAAGATTTTTACTTTCTTGCAAAGATATTTAATGCAATCTTTTGGAAAGCTTCTAATCTTCTTCTAATATAGTTTTTCTTGATTTTTCTAATTCCTCATGATAGTACACAAACTATAGTTCATGTGCACACACTGTTCCCTTTACTTCTCCTTCAAAAGTCTTTCAATTTTCCTTTCCCAAAATAAAAAATTTCAAGATTTAGATAAGAATGCAAGTGATGGACAGGGGGTTTTTCAGGTGTAAAAAACCTTCTTCAGCTCTACATTTTCATGATATTATTGATCTTTCATAGTAATTTATATTTTACACTTCTCATATATAAATTTTCAATCATAAAGTTATACGTATAATCCCTTTTCTATCTTCTCAAAGTTGGCTATTTTTCATGGAGTGAAATTCTTTTCAAACTTGAAATAATCGAAAAGTTTATGAAAAAAGGGTTTTTTCATGATTTTTCCACTAAGTTTAACTCCTAAAAGTTTCAAAAATGATAGAAAGAAGATTGTTGCAAGAGCCATATTCTCCTCTTCTTCTACCTTTTCATGGAAATTATAACTTCCCATGATAATCAATATCTTGTACTCCATATGTATATCATTTCCTTAAAGTTTTTCATATGGTCTCTATCTCCTATCCCAAAAATGGAGGGTTTGATAAAATATTAACCAAAACCTCACACTTTTATGGGCTATGGAACTTGAATCACCATGATTCATGCATGCTTGAATATGGCATCGATGGCTTCACATATAGAGGCCTTCAAAACATGCCAAAATTAGATGGATATCATATTGTTTCTTGCATTGTTTTGAGGTTGTAGAGATCTCACAAAAATATGGACATCACCTCATACTTAGGTGGTGTGGTTAAGCCATACACCTCCTATGCAATTGTCACATGTTCAATCCCTGATATCTCCGTATCTATGGAAGGGAGTCATCCTTTACTTTGGTACCAGTATGATGCAAAATAATGCTTTTGCTTGCCATATCTGCCAAAGAGTTCATGACATATACATATGAAAATTGAGCTCACCTCCTAGCCACGTCCGAGATCCATCCTAGTGTGTCTCATTCAATGGAATCTTTCCACTCTTTCTACCTTTGCAATGAAGTAATGCACCTTGAGGTGCCATGTATCATTAGCACAAATGGATCTCTAAGGGTATGTTCACACTCAAGGTCTCATAATGTGAGATCTGGGGTCTGTAGAAGATCATCCCATTCCAATAATACTCGATCCATCATTGCGTAGCTACTCTAATTGAAGTTTTGTAGATACTCGAGTTGGGTGATGATTTGGAAGTGTGCATGGCATAAAAGATTTTCCATTTCAACAAGGGAATCTTGTAGGAATTGGTGATTGATGTGGATTTTGAAGGGGGAGGCTTCAACTTGGATAAAATCATCATTTGAGAACAAATTCCAATTAGTGGTAGGAGGTAGAGATGGAGATGATCATCTATAAGTATCATAAGTAGGTGTAGGTACGGGAGAGTAGTTTGAGGAATGAAGAGAGCCACAAATGGATCTCTAAGGGTATGTTCACACTCAAGGTCTCATAATGTGAGATCTGGGGTCTGTAGAAGATCATCCCATTCCAATAATACTCGATCCATCATTGCGTAGCTACTCTAATTGAAGTTTTGTAGATACTCGAGTTGGGTGATGATTTGGAAGTGTGCATGGCATAAAAGATTTTCCATTTCAACAAGGGAATCTTGTAGGAATTGGTGATTGATGTGGATTTTGAAGGGGGAGGCTTCAACTTGGATAAAATCATCATTTGAGAACAAATTCCAATTAGTGGTAGGAGGTAGAGATGGAGATGATCATCTATAAGTATCATGAGTAGGTGTAGGTACGGGAGAGTAGTTTGAGGAATGAAGAGAGGGTATCTTAAATGGAACACGATGGAAAGAGTGAGGATGTGAATGAGGTGCAACATGTGAGGATGGGCATGGAGGAGAGATGGGAATAGCACACTGGGAAGGAGGGGATGCTGAATCAGAAAGGGATTGAATTACAAGGGATGAAAGGGGTTGGATGGTTACCTCATGGGAGGGTGAGTGAGAGGGCTTGGATTGCACCATTGTAGGAGGTTGTTGTGGATTCCCATGATAGAAAAGAATGACAATTGATGAATCATTATCAACATCGATCGGCATAGGAGGTGGAGCAGGAATGGGAGGTACATCTAGACATGGAATAAGTAAGGTACAATATTAAATGGGGGGTTCTCCTAGGAAAAGAACCAAGACAAATGTATGGAAGGTAGGTCTTAGGGTGGTAGTGATGGATGATAGAATTGATGAAATGACATCCCTCTATGGTCAACTAGGTTCTGCTCTTTAACAAAATAGATCAATGGTGAATGGGTCACATGGAATGTAAATTTTGGACCCAACAAATAATGCTAAAAAATTCTTTATGGAATAGATCATACCTAAGCATTCACGCTTGGTAAGAGAATAATTTTGTTCCACATGGGGCAAGACATTGAATCACACAATATAGTAGTCGATACCATTTTTCGCCCTATTGCATTGTTGATGGCTATGTCCAAAGCATCCACAAATACATGGAAGGGTTGAGACCAATCAAGGGCTTGTGATATGGGTGCATGAGTTAAAAGAGTTTTTAATCAAGTAAATTCCAATTTAAATTCAATAGACCATTGAAACTTGTGAGGGGTATGGCAAGTTTGTTGATGGGGATAGCTAAATGTGCAAGAAATTGTAAGCAACCATAGCATCTAATTTGTCCAAGATAACGCAAAACCTCATTTGGATTGGTTAGGATGGGGCATCAAGAATTACTCGCACTTTATCATGATTTACCTAAATACCATTCTTAGATATAATATGGCCTAAACATTCACCACATGATACTTCAAAGACAAATTTGGATGGTGTCTCTTGTAGAACAATGGTGAGTACCAACATCAAGGAAGATCCACATCATACTTGTCAATCCGTGGAGATGTGAGGATGATATGATGATCATGAGCAGTGATGCATGCAAATGTGAAGGTAAAAAGCACAATGATGCACACACACATGCACACATGCATGCTAGGAAGATTAGAACAATGGAATCTCTTAGTTACTTGAACACTAATTACAAATGAAGCTCTTTACCTTCTCTAATCGTCAACCAAAAAACCTCTCAGAAATTATCCTACATGCTCTCCTCATCCATAACTTTTTCTCGATCTGCATTTTCAATTGCATTTTCAAAACAAGAAGGTTCAACATCTTTTATTACTTTGGTCATGTAAGCATATGACAAGCCATGTAGTTATCATATATTAATCATTGCACTGAATTTCATATCCTCCCAGATTGTCTAGGTATTAGGTCACTTCTTGTTGTTGTATCATCTACATATGCCTTTATTATTCCTAGATTCTTCACAAAAGGTAATCCAAGTTCCTCTTCAAGGCTCTTTTCCGAACCACTTGATTCTCCACCAATATCTTCAAAACATATAGATGTTTAATTACTAGTAGAAATTTTTTATTTACCTTTCTTCGATGTAGTTGATGAATTTTTTGGACTAAAAATTTTATGCAATCTTCCACTTGAGTTTGTGTTGGAACTGTCTCTGGGTGACATATCTGGTCCGCTCAAAACTTGAGATTCTACACTTGAGTTTCAACATTTCCTTTTTCATTTAATTCAATGTTAAGTCCTTCTTTTGTATCAGTATAATAGCTTTCCATTTCATCAAACACCACATCTATGCTTACCTTCACCTTGTGTGTAATTTCCTCAACCATTGGGAACATGTAGATATGAAATACAACCAACCAAAAACAAGAGTGAGCACATGAATGAAGGTGATTCCATGGACAGTTTTCTGACAAAGATCAAAGATTTGAAGGAACAATTGATTTCTCTTGAGGAAGTCTTGCCTAACAATTCACTTGTGCAGACTATTGTGAATGATCTTCCCAATTCATACCGGAGTTTTGCTTCTACACTTCATTTGATGATGAAAGACAATCCAAATGCCTTGACATTTGAGGAATTAGTCTCTGTTCTGTTGCACAAAGATCAATCTAGGAAGAACATGTCCATTATGTGTGTTGTAGATCAAGCTTTCCTAGCTCATCAGAAGGGCACAGGTAAATGGAGCTCTTCTAATAGTAAGCAAAAATCTGCTAATTTTGCACAATCAAAGAAGGATGACATAGATGAGAAGAAAACAGAAAAGCAGAAATTGTTTTGCAAATACTATAAAGGAAATGATCATGTCATCAAGAGCTATTTGAAACTGGTTGCAAAAAAGGCAAAGAAAAAGGAGACTGGAATGGTTGTTGCAGAGGCCTCTACACCAAAAACAGATTCTTCTAATCTGGTGCAGAATAAAGAATGGGCATTTACTACTATTTGCAGTTTTGACCTATCTTCTCTTGAACATTGTATGTCTATAGTAGACTCAGATGTTTGGTACTTTGATAGTGGGGCAACCAAACATATTACCTCACAGCGTAGTTTCTTCACATCACTCGAGTCTGCCCCTACAAGGAATATTATCACGTGCCCCAATAACTCCTCTTATCATGTCATGGGAGTTGGTAAGATCATTCTCACTAATGCTTATGGTAGTTCTTTTACATTGTCGGATGCTTTATTTGTGTTGGCGATCAAGAAGAATCAGTTATCAGTTTTAGCTTTAGCCAAGATTGGCTTGGTTATGAAAGTTGTTGATGACGGATGTATAGTTCATGATATATCAAATGGCAATGTCATTATTGCTTCTGGCATTTTATGTCGTGGACTGTACAAGCTCACAGACTATGAAAGATCTTTGAATCATTCAACATGCACAGTACATGATTCTCAGGCTATGTCAAATGCAAAGCTTTGGCATGCATGCTTTGGTCATCTGAATTTTCCTAGTTTGCTACACTTGCAAAAATCTAAATTTGTGTCCTCTCTGCCCAAACTTGAGGCACCCGGTAAACATGTTTCTAAAGGTTGTATTCTGGGCAAAATGCAACAATCGTCATTACCAAAAGATGGTTCAGTTCAAGCTACTCAAAAATTGTAGCTTGTTCACAGTGATGTCTATTGTCCTATGCAGACACGTTCCTTTGGGAATTATCTTTACTTCGTGACTTTCATCGATGATTTTTCCAAACATGCATGGGTATATCCATTGAAAGAAAAGTCTTGAGTGTTTATGTGCTTCAACTAGTTTTTGGTTTTGGTTGAAAATCTATCAGCATGTAAAATGGGCACCCTCTGTTCTGATCGAGGGGGGGAAAATATGTCTTCTAACTTTAATGCATTTCTGGCTGAACGTGGGATAAAACATCAGTGTACAATGTCATATATACACCTCAATAGAATGGAGTTGCTTAACAGAAGAACAAGTCACTCATGGAGATGGTGAGGTGTATGGTCAAGAGTCAGGCTAAACCACATAGTTTTTGGCTTCAGGCTATCATGTGTGTAGCATATGTACTTAACACTTGCCCCACTAAAGCATTGTAGTCTATCACTCCATAGGAGGCTTGGCATGGTTGCAAGCCATCTATTGCTCATCTGTATGTTTTTGGTTGTTTGGCATAATATGCATTAGTGCTTGAATAACAACATAGAAAATTGGATGATAAAGCAGTAAAATGTATTTTTGTTGGGTACAATCCTCAAAGAAAAGGCTATGGTTTGTATCATCCATAGACTAAACGCATTTTGGTTAGCCGTGATGTTGTCTTTGTGGAAGATGTTATTTAGCCACTACTTTCATGTACTAAGGAGACATCAGTTAGCTCCAAAGACATGTATGACACTTTTTTGCCTCTTTTTACACGTGGATAGTCTAGTGCTGATCCTAATGAGGCAACTTTTTAGCCTTTATAGGTTTCATGTGATGATGCAGATCATTCTATTTCTGATGTAGATTTGCATGATCCACTTGTTGATGAGAGGATTTGATATTGAGCAGGCAAAAACTATGCCAAAATGGCTGGTGCAGACTTTGTGTGATAGCAAATTAGATGCATCTCTGTCATATCATACTCGTTCATGCTCTCATAGTGCCTTTTTCCAACAAATTGCTATATGGTTGCCTCGTCTCTATGATGAGAATGAGCCTCTTTTTCAACTCCATGGCTTCATGTAGAAAGGTCATGAAAACCAAGTGTGCAGGTTGAAGAAGGAATTATATGGTTTATGATGTTCCACACATTCCAGGATCTTAGATCACTTTCTTTGTTGGGCTCTTGCTCGGTTCCTTCAACAAACTTTTATAAGAGGTTTGTATAAAGGTAAGCGCTAATTGTGTCCTTCCAAAGATTGTAGTTTGTGTCGTTGAGTCGCTCCTCTTTTGGCATAAACATTGGCATGAATGAGGGTAAATACAATTGACTTGATGATGTTGCATTCAAAATTGTTGACATGGTCGTTGTAGAGAATAAGGTACATCACTTGCAAAATTGAAGTCAATTTTTGCACAAAAGTTGAGATGGGGTAAGGGGGGGGGCTTAGAATATCCCTACACGATGATGAGAGAGATGCCTTGGAGAGGGGTTGGCTTAGAATAGCCCATCGTACATAGAGAAAGTCACACTTGGGGGCTTAGAGTAGCCTCCCAAAGCACACACACACACACACAATCTTCCTTTTAGATGCTTGTTGTACAAAGATGGGATGGCACTTACTACCAAAGAGTGTGCCAAGATCACGGTTTAAGTCCTTAGAAATACAAAATGACCTTGGGTACAAGCTTAATAGGTGGTAAAAGAAAATATGCCCAAAAGAGGGTTGATATCCCAAGGCAATATTACAAACTAATGTTTTAGGGCTGGCTCACAATGCTGGCAAGAAGTAAAAAAAAATGGATCAAAGTATCCTTAGAAAATAATAGGGTCACATGAGGAGGAATCTTGCCAAAGAGTGTCAAAAATGATAGTTGAATTCTTTAAAGTAATGCCTTAATAGTGGTCACTTGATATCACAAAGTATGTCCATAAAGATTTCATCTGGAGAGAGATCTTTGTAATATATTATATTTGAGTGAACCAAGTCATAATTCAAAAACAAAGTTTGTTTGACATCATGTGTGATGTCAAGATCTCATCCACACAAGGCACCAATAATAGTAGCTCGGATTAAATTCATCATAAATGGCCAACTTTAAGGCACATTAGCAGTGACATCATAATGCCTCAAACATTCACGACCGTGTGCAAAAACAGATGTGCAGGTAGAATACACTAAATCTCTCTCTCTCTCTCTCTCATAGCTCCTTGGGAAAGTGAGGCTCAAAAGACTTGTCACTTATGATCACGAATACATTGAACGTGGAAGCGGAACAGCTTGGTTGATCTCATCTGTGATGTCACAATATGTGTAGGTCCAGCACTGAGCACCAGAATAGAACCCTCTGCAAGAGACTTCATTCTCCCCAATCCCTATCATTCTCTCGCTCGATCTTGGTATCTACCTGCACAAAGGCCAACTTAGTTAGAAGGTGCAATAGATCTATTGTTGGATTGATTTTCTTTTTGTCAAAGTTCTTCGTAGAGATGAAGCTTTGTTCTTTCACTAGCACAAAGGGTGGAAGACTCAAAGTGTGCTGCACCACAAGAAGTGATCTCATTCTCTTCTCAATAGGTTCAGTCTAGCTACAACTTCCCTCTGAATCTGATTTACAATGCCTCCTTCATTGATGACTCTCGAAGCAGGGCAATGCTCTGCTCCTCTCTCTCTCTCTCTCTATCTATCTATATATATATACACAATTGCTCATGCTCATTCAGAATAAACTGCTCATTTCATCTTGATGATGGCACCTCATTTGTGACAACATTCTCTTTCTCTCTCTCTCTCTCTCTCTCTCTCTCTCTCTCTCTCTCTATATATATATATATATATATATATATATATATATATATATATATATATATATATATATATATATATATAGAGAGAGAGAGAGAGAGAGAGAGAGAGAGAGAGAGAGAGAAAGAGAATGTTATCACAGATGAGGTGCCATCATCAAGATGAAATGAGCAGTTTATTCTGAATGAGCATGAGCAATTGTTGATGAAACTTTTCATGTTACGTTCATGAAACATCCTATCTCTCTCTCTTGTTCAGTCTCTGTGCTAATGCCAGAGTGTAGTGTTGGGTGGCCGGCTACTACAGACTATGAATAACCGATTAACTTAGAACAATTAATCAAAGGATAGCACAATCTTATCAATATGATACACGGCATATGTTGCTTATAGAAATAATTGTGTGCTTCTCGGGATGGAAATTCCAGAGGTTGATACCAATGAAATCGTGAAAGCTTAAGTGTTTATGAACACTTAAGTGTGATGAGATGTATTATTAAACACTTGAAATGCTTGCCAAGAGGGTGGTAGAAATGACCATGGGACTCTGCAACAGTGTTTAGAAACACTTCAAAATCTGAGATGCTTCATATGTGCTACCAAAAATGCTTAAATGAATACATAAAGATCGCTCTACATAAATGTGCTTCAAAATGACAAAATATTGCACTCAATCCACAGAGGGTGGGAGGGAGGGAAAATGGGGTAAAGGGTGTAAAAAACGATGAAGAAGAAGGGTGGGAGGGTGGAAAAATGGGTAAGATGAAACCCAAAAGAGTGGAAAGTGATGGGGAGGAGAGCAACACCACCAAACTCAAGCACCACCATCACCACCAAATCGACCACTAAATGCACCACCAAGAGCTTCACCTAGTGCTTTGATACCATGTAAATAGTACACACGCAGAAGCAAAATGAAAAGAAGAGTGTACTCACAAAAGAAAGAGTGTGAAAGACTCAAAGTGTGTAGACACCAAGAAATGGGTAAACTCATATGGATTAGAAATCAGCTTGCCAAGAGCATGGAGTAGGCTCCTTAAAACTAACCAAGTGCAAATGTGGGGAGAGGCCCTCCTTTCATAGATTGGGGAGGGGCTCTCCAAAGTACATCAAATGTGGGATAATTCTCCTTGAAGGAGAATGAATGCAATGGTAGAAGCAAATGGCAAGGCACCCAAATACAAAAGAGATACAATATAATAGGGAAATAAACTAGAAATGGAGTGCCTCCTAGATACAAAATGGAGATGCACTCATGTGGATACAAATGTAAATGATGTAGGAGGAATCATGTTCTCAATACAAACACAATCAGCTTAAAACATTCATAACTTAAGATATAGTGATCCAACGATAATGAAACTTTGTATTTAGACACAAGACACTCTTATCTAACCGATCAAAGTGAAAGTATAGTAATTGAATACTCACACAGAGAGAAATTGATTGAAAAAATTCAATGTGTACCTCAAGATATTGTAGCAACAATTAGAGACTAAGTAATCAAGATATATGAATCATAATGTTTGATATTGCACATATCATACAAGCGAACCGTGGAGGACTACTCCTATGTAAAGTGAGAACAATGTATACTCAAGAATGTAGCTCAATCTCTTAGGAATAGGCTTCATATCCTGTTACTAAGAAGTAGATGTATTTGTACATGAATTTGAATTTGAATATGGCGAGTCATCCACCTAAAAGTGGTCCTAGACTTTAGGGATGATTTAAATTTGATTGCCAACTAATGAAGTCATGGAAACTGGCTTCCTCAATCTACAAGATTCCTCTTCTACTTTTAGATTTTACAAATGATGAAGGTAAGTACATGAGTTTTACTCTTGAGAGTTTTACAAAAATGTCTTCACATTACCATATCTATGGGAGCTAAATTTTGAGAGTAATCCATGAGTTAAGGAAAAGCTCTTAGACTTGCTTATTGCACCAACAGCTCCCCCTCAAGCCTAAGAATCTTGAGTCTTCAATCCTTCAAAATCTCTTGATCCAATCATTGATTTGAATATGTTTAGCTTGATTCCATCAAATCCTTTTGTCATCATATCTGCACATTGTTGATGACTTGACACATAAGATAATTGAATCTCCTTACTTGTAATCTTTTCCCTGACATAATTGTAATGCACTTCTATGTGTTTAGTCCTGGCATGATAGATTGGGTTAGTAGCAAGATGCAATGAACTAATGTTATCTCCAAAGATATGGTTGACCTTCTAATTGTTTGTTGAGAGGATTCTACCACATCCCTCAACTCCTGCACTTTGGATTTGCCTTTAGAGTTCTAAGAATTGATTTCTCTCCTTGGAGTCTTCTCATCATCATCATAATCAGTTGATGCTTCAAGTGTGTGCTTATTTCTTTTTGATAAGGTTGGAAAGTTCTCCTCTAGGTCATAAGCTAGCATGATTGAATTATAGGAAATCATGAATGATTGAAGACTCAAGCATCTTAGGCTTGAGGGGGAGTTGTTGGTACATTTATCAAGCCTAAGTGCACTGCTAAATCATAAGGACTACACACATTACTTATCCCCTCACATGAAGTCATACATGTGAAGCTATGCTAGTCAATCTCATTGCATTTATCTTGGACAAAAGTACATGTAGAAAAGAAGAAGGAATCTCATAAAGATAGGAAGCTAAACCCACAACTCATGTGGTAGAAAGAATCAATTTAAGTAATTGGTAAAGTGTAGGATCACTTTTAGGTGATGGAAAATTCAAATTCAACCTCAAGCCATGTGTATAAATACACATCCTTTTAGTCGTGGGATGAAAGAGTCAATTTGAGAGGATTCGAGCTACATAAGTGAGCTTACCTTGAGCTCAAAGTACCTATGTGTAGGTCACTACACTTCCCTTATATCATATGTTCAATAGCATTTATGTTTTGATACATATAATTGATTACATCTCTCTCTACTGTCTACTACAACAACTTCATCATTACACCGAACTTGTGGAATCAATTTCTCTATGTATACTCCACTCATTTTTTATAATTTAATTGGGATAGTTAAAGTAGAGTATTTAGTGATCTTATATCAATTTTCATTAAGTTTGGTTTACTAGATCTTGATTTATGATGCTATAACGATGACTCTGTTTGCATACCTTCTAGATCTTCAAAAGTCGAGATGACCCCCTTGACTTGTTAGATTCATTTTGCATTGTATCGTGCAACTAAATTCATAAAATAAACTGATTTAGTTAGTTGTACACTTCAATTAGATGTGTGAAAAAGCTCTCTTGTCAATTCATACCAACTTGTGAGCTCTCAACATAATATTGAGACCTTCTCTTCCAAAGATAGAAGGTTCTTCTCATTTCTTGCATAGACAAGTTATGTGTTTTGATGCAAACATTTGAGAGGGATGCTCCAAAGGACTTGGGGGTTCTAGATGCATCATTGTAAAGCTAAGGAATTCCCTTAAGCATCTCTAAAATTAGATTGGCAGGTGTAGAGTAGGTTTTGTGCAGCACAAGCTCATCTCTAGAACGTATCTCACCATCTCCTCACATTTGTGGCCTCGCTTTTGAAGATTTTTTACATGTTTTCTTAGTGTGCATGCTAAAACATAGCCTTATTCTTGTAAAGCTTTATGTTTTTTATGTGCATGTCATAATAGGCTTTCTTCCTTATTTTAATAGAATTAATGGCTTCCACTACTCTCAATTATGTTTCTTGTTATTGCTCTAGAAACGCAACAAGGTTGGATAGCTCATGAACTTTCCACTTGTATGTTTTTTCTACTCTCGCTATAGGAACAAGGAATTATATGGGTAATATTGCGTTCTAATCATACATCAAATTGAATGGTGTTGTTGTTGACATTGTTTTGTATGCAACTTTTCCGGTCCAAGCTGAGCGATGCAACTATTTGTCCTAATTAGAGCACTTTTTATTCACTAGTTTCATGAGTATCACACATAGGATTTTGTTAATGCTCTCGCCTTTGGGGATAGCTTCTTATATCCCTATGCATGCGTACTTATGAATGTATTGAAATAATCATGATGCAAAAGGTGGGTATTGAGCTAGGTGCTCAAGGGCATGCTCATGACAAGGTTTCCTGATCTAAAAATATGAAGCATTCACGTGAGGTTGATGATGCATTTATCATTGTTGAAATGGTCTAGAACTTTGTGGTATTCACCATTGATCTAATTAATTCCATGCAAATCTTCTATTTGAGCTTGGTAGTTGAACATCCATCCTTGTGATTGATGTTTAGCCTTGATTATGTGTGGATGGATTTTGTTTTTGTAGTTGAGCTTGAAGCTTTTCAATGATAAGGAACTTTGAGCACACAGAGAGACCTGCAGTGGCATTAGGACCTTTGTTTTTTGAAACAACAAGAAAGGAGGTTAGTATACATGAAATATAATACAAATGTACAATTGTGCCTCAAGTTCATGGGATTCACAATTGTGTTTATGCATGGACATGCAGTACTTTATGAATATTTTAGAAGTGCATGATCTAAATGGTGCAAAAGACAAGGTTGTGCAATTAGCAAATGTTTTCCACACATCAAGGGTTCCTATGGAGCTATGTTACTTGAAGAAATCAAAGTAAGCTCTATTTTGAGGTACTTATTGGATCCTCAAAGACGCAATCACTCGATGATCAAGTGCTAGTTGATCAATCTTCTTCATACGGATCCATTTTATTATTGTTTTTTTACTTATGGGTAAATGACTTTTGCTTTGTCTCTTTGTGAACCTTGTGCTAGGGTATCCATTATGCTTGTTTCTTTAGTTTCATGGGAGCCACTAGTTTCTTTGGCTTCCATACCCTCTTTCGTATTGCTTTATTTGAGTTGCTTGCTGTTACAAGAGAAGTGGGGTAATTACCTATTGACATCTTCCCCTTGCTCTTACTTTTGCTTTTCTTTGCTTCTTTGTTGACCTTATCTTCTCAAAAGAGATCAGAGAGTTTCCGGTATGTAAACTTTCTTTGGTACCCATATCTATGACCTTCCTTGTTGACGTGCAATAGGTTTCTTAGGCACCCAAATGTGTCATGTTCATTGGGTGTGGCTCTTGCTGAATGATGGCTTCAACTTCTTGGATCTCCTTGTCTATGCCCTAGTTTGTGTTTTAGGTACCCAAATTTGTGATTCCACTTTGTGCATTTGAAATGGAGCCTTTGGGACCAAGAATTTCTGAATCTTGGTGGCTAGAGAATAATAATATGGATGAGATTTTCTTGTCGGTCATCTCGCATGTGGTGGAGGATCAGAAGTAGCCGTGTTCTTGATCTCTTTTGGGTGTAACGTCCAAGATATCTCTTGAAGCTTCTAGCTGTTTTATTAACCTCTCCTATCTAAATGATTGAGACTAATCGCTACATTCACTCGGTGGAAATATCATCACATGGTGTGGCATAAATGAATGTGATCCATGCACTGCATTCAATTTTAGTTCTACACATCCTAGAAAATAATCGATTGTGGCAAAATTCTTGTTTAACGAGTCTTTTCCTAATATTATCATATGTGGTTCGCTAACAACTAGGAATCTTTCTAAAGAGACTAGCCTCTCCTATGCATGATAGTTTTCTTTCTTTTATGTTGACAATATCGACACTTTTTTGATAGACACCGTCTTGCATAGCCTAAGCTAATCTGATTGAAATCACGCTCTTTGATGTGCTTGATTCTATGTGTGCCATCGTTCTCTCATTGGGATCTTGTCCTAGCATTTTCCCAGTAGTAAGGTTCATCTAGGTCTCTTCCAATGGCCCTTCATCTATAACTATCATGGTAAATACTTGGATGGTTGGGGGAAGAAATGGGGCCAGAAATCCCTTGCATCAACTATTTATTTTGAAAAAATCCTTGATGTGGCTTCCTGCTCCTGATTCTATTTTCCTCGGTCTTTCTGCCTCTAACAATTTGACATGACATCCATCAAAGGCTCAAGCTACCTTTTTTACATGACATCCACTAATATTATTGAGCAAGATATCACCCTCCAAGGTTGCTAATTGGATTGCATCTTCAGTGGAAATTTTATGACAAGTGGTTTGTGGCTTCTCTTTTGAAGCTTTTTGGCTTGTTGTTTTGGTGTCTACACTATAAGATAGTTTGCTTCTTGTAAACCTTTATCTTTAATTTGCATGTTGTTTTTTCCTTCTTTTAGCAACCTAAATGCCTCGTGCAACTCTCAATCATGTTTCTTGTAATTTCTACAGCAACTCTACATAGTTGGATGGATCATGAACTTTCTATTCATATGTTTTCGCTACTCTCAGTGTAAGAATGGGAAATGATATGGGTAATATAGCATTCAAACCATATACCAAATTGAGTGGTGTACCTAACACTATTTTGTATGCAATTCTGTAGGCCCAAACTGCATCAAGCAACTATTTGTTCCAATAAGAGCACTTGTTATTCACTAGTTTTGTGAGTACCATACATAGTATTTTGTTAATACCCTCAACTTGGCCGTTTTCTTGTGGATGATAGGGGTTTTGAATTCTTTTGCACTATTAGAGACTCTTCTAACAAGTGTTCAATAACATCATTTATAAAATGTCTTCCCCGATCACTGACTATCCTGATGGCTAAGCCATACCTAGTGAAGATTTATTCGGATAGAAACTTAGTTGTGGTCTAAGAATTACAATTTTTTGTAGCTCTAACCTCGTCCCATTTTTTCAAATAGTTTGTTGCCACTATGATATACCCTACATGTGAGGCTTTTGCAGATTCTTTGTTTGGGGGAAATTCCAACCCAAACTAGGAGTGCGGGCTTGTGTTATCTGATCCCAATCTTCATCTTCTTCTATGCAACAACATAGAAGACCTTGTTCATCTTTCGTATAAATACTTTATGAAATCATCTAAAAATCTCTAGCTTCTTTAATTCATCTCAAGGTCCTTAGGGAGAGAATCTACAAATATAAAACCAACTTTCTTTTCCTTAGAATCTTTCTCATTCTTGGATGCTACTAATTTTTCTTCAGAAATCTCACTCCATGCCTTCTACATCTCTTTTTCTAGGCGTTCTAAACTCTTTTCCAATTTTTGGCTAATCTTATCCTTACGTTTTTTTCAAGTCAAGTTTCTCTTCTTCTTTTTATTTTCCCCAAATGGTTGGGAATTGAAGAGGAGATTGCTCAGCCTCTTGCTCCTTAGCTTGAGCTTATGTAACCACTTGACGATGCACTTGCCTTTCAGATTCACTACCACTTTTCATCATTTTCACCCTTTTTAGTGGTGTGTGTGTGTGTAGTTTTTTGAGGATTTTCAGGTTAGACTTTAATCAAGTGGTCCTTCCCATAGTATTTCCAAAATCCTTTGGCATTCAAGGTATATGTTTTAGAAGGCTTAGGGAAAATTTTCAAGAAGTTTTCATTGCCATATATCTAGCATGGACCTTTAGGAGTGGGTGCACCTTAGTGTATTGTTGTCTATGGGTAGCTCCTTTCTCTAAAAAATAGATGTCTACACTAGATTGATCATTCCAAGTCAAGTTCTTGCTAGTGCTTGTAGGACAATAATTTTCTTCTCGATACCATTTACCTTTAGTGTAAGTATCCTTATGATATTTGTTCCTATCTTCTAGGTATGTCTCTCAAAATCTAAGGTTGGTATCTAACATTGCTCACTCCACTAGGATGATAACCCTTTTAGTATTCTCTTCAGCATACTTGACTGGCACAATGTTTGGAGGTGGAGGTGGTTTTTGATTTAGAAAAGACCTTATAGGCTCCTAGTTGCCTTGATTGTACCTAGGTTGCCCTGTTGATATATTTTGGTAGTGATGTGTGTGAACACACTAGGACCACCGGGGCACTTTTCTCCCTCTTTAGGAGGTTTTTTTTTTCTGTGACTTATATATACACCTATAACCCTAATGGGTCACTTATCTTTTACATTCTCTTGGTAATATATTCACTATTGTGTGTTGTGCTCCAATCTTCTTCTTCTTCCTTGTGTTATCTATGTGCTTTCGTTGATCTCAAAGTCCAAAAGTTGGTATAAGAGTAGGTCACTGCTTCATCTAGGGCATTGTCGACACCCCTCTGGTCACAGTCTCGAAATCGCATGAAAATCGGTGAGCACACTCAGGGTGATTAGGATTTGAAAACAACTTTGCTATGTGGTATTGAAATCACAATCTGAGCAAGTTTTGGCCTCCGAATGCACTATCATAGTGTCTATGTAGGCAATTTTGTCTTTTTGTGCCAAACATATATACAAGTTTCGATTCATTAGTATAAGCAGCTCAAAGTCTCCTACAAGTTTAGAAAAACTCGATAGAGTAGTTCTATTTATCTTTTTGAGATACAATCATTTTTCTGCATTAGAGTATTTTAGTTGGTGGCCATGGTTGAAAGTAGTGATGTATTCCATATGTTGGATATTGAGGATAAGTTGGACGGTACCAATTATCTATTATGGGCTTATATGATGCATCATGTATTGGTTGCAAACGTTCTGTGGAATATTGTGCAGGGTGTTGAAAAACATCCTATTACACCTACAAATATAGTTATTGAAGCTGATGTAGATGGCCTTGAAGATGGTGATATTCTTTCGGTTCCTATTCATGTTGCGGTTCTTGCTGCACCTACTATAGAGCAACTTTGTTGGGATGGCAGAGATTCTCAAGCACATGCATTGATAACCTTGTCTATCAAACGTGCCATGATTCCTCACATTTGCTCTTGCAAAATAGCAAAGGATGGGATACACTTACGACTTTATACCAAGCAAGGAATGAGGCTTGTGTTGCTTACCTCTGAAAACAATTGGAGAGTGAGCACATGAATGAAGAAGATTCCATGGAGAGTTTTCTCTTAAAGATCAAAGATTTGAAGGAGTAGTTGATTTTTGCTGATGAAGTCTTGACTGATAGTTCACTTGTGCAGACTATTCTGAATGGTCTTCCAGATTCATATTAGAATTTTGTTTCTACTCTTCGGTTGATGAAGAAAGGCAATCCAATGCTTTAACATTTGAACAGTTAGTCTCTATTCTATTGTAGGAAGATCAGTCTATGTAGAACAACTCCATTATGCATGTTGCAAATCAAGCTTTCCTGGCTAGTCAGAAGGGCAAAGGTGAATGGAGCTCATCTATTAGTAAGAAAAAAATGCTAATTTTGCACAATCAAAGAAGGATGACAGAGATGAGAAGAAAATAGAAAAACAAAAAATTTCTTGCAAATATTGTAAAGGAAATGGTCATGTCATAAAGAGTTGTCCAAAATTCATTGCAAAAGAGGTAAAGAAGAGACTAGAATGGTTGTTGCAAAGGCATCTACACCCAAAATAGAGTCTGCTAATCTTGTGTAGAATGAAGAATGGGCATTTACTAGTGTTTGCAATTCTGACCCATCTTCTCAGGAATAGTGTATGTCTGTGATAGACTCTGATGTTTGGTACTTTGTTAGTGGAGCAACGAAACATATTAACTCGTAGCACAGTTTCTTCACTTCACTTGAGCCTGCCCCTATAGGGAATATTGTCACATGCACGAACAAATCCTCTTATCTTGTCATGGGAGTTGCTAAGATCATTTTGAGACTTGTGATGGTAGTTCTTTTACATTGTCAGATGCTTTATTTGTGCCAAGGATCAAGAAAGATATATTATCAGTTTCAATATTAGCCAAGATTGGCTTGGTTGTGAAATTTGTTAACAAAAGATGTACAGTTCATGATCTATCAAATGGCGATGTCATTATTGCTTTTGGTGTTTTATGTTGTGGGCTATATAAGCTCATAGAGTATGAAGAATCTCTAAATGATTCAGCATGTGTAGTACATGATCCTAAAGCTATGTCAAATGCAAAGCTTTTTCATGCATGCTTTGGTCATCTCAATTTTCCTGGTTTGCTATGCATGTAGAAATCTAAAATGGTATCCTCTCTGCCCAAACTTAAGCCACCTAATAAACATGTTTATGAAGGTTGTATTTTGGGCAAAACACATTGTTCCTCCTTTCCAAAAGATGGTTAAGTTCAAGCTACTCAGAAATTGCAGCTTATTTACATTGATGTTTGTGGTCCTATGCAGATACCCTTTTTTGGGAACTATCTTTACTTCATGACTTTCATTGATGATTTTTCTAGGCATGCATGCATATATCCATTGAAAGCAAAGTCCAAAGTGTTTATGTGCTTCAAACAGTTTCTGTTTTTTGGCTGAAAATCTCTTAGCATGTAGAATAGGCACCCTCCATTTCAATAAAATTCAAGGGTTCTCCAAGTGACTTTGGACCATCAAAAACCAATTCTTTTGCCAATTTGACCCATAATTATACAACGTTATTCCCCCATTATTTTTTTTTAATCCTTGAAATTTTATAGAAGTATATTACATGGATTGAAGAGTAGTGGTACATTCTCTACTACATGATTTCAACATCCAAAATCAATATAGAATACATGTTCATTTGATTTACCTTATTGCATAGTCATATTCATGAGTAGAAGAGAGTCTTCTTGTGATTGCCAGTATAATTGCGGTAGTCTCTCCCTCCCTTGTAACATCCTTCATAGTTGTCGTTCAAGTTGTTATGCCATTGTGTCCATAGTTGTTGTTGTATCTACCTCTAGGATATCCACATCCTTCTTTTTTGTATCCTCTTCCTCTCTCGTTCCTTGGGTTCTTGAAACAAGGCTCACTGATATAATTGGTAAGTCCACATTTAGCACAAGGTGAGGAACCTTGAGATCTCCCCCTCCCTTGTCTACCTCCTCTACCCCTTCCTCTTGAACTTTTCCCTCTACTTGCAAAGTTAACTTGGGAGGGACTTGCTTCTTCATCAAACTTCTTCTTTTTTTCCTTAGCATTCTTTCTTCTACTTTTATTAGTGTACTGGGCACAATATTTATTACCTTTTTGTGTATCTCTATTGTTCATAAGCTTGGCTTCATAAGTGAAGAATTGTCCCATAATTTGGTTGAAATCTAGCACTTCCATGTCCATGTATAAGTCCATGGTAGTGGTGAATGCTTCTTACTTATCATTTGCTTTGATTCCTTGATGACATGTCTCACTATTTGATCTTCATCTAGGGAAATATTATAATTTTCTGAAGTGTTCCACTTCTTTGTCAATTCACAAGTGCATAATTCGAGTGGAATAGCATTCTAAGAGTCCTCAATATACATAACATTTCAAGTATATATTTTCATTAAGGCTAACCCAACACTAAGAAGTTTTCCTAATTCAAGAAACCTTTACCTAGAATTATCTTGTACTTTGCAAAATGTACTCAATTTTGGCACCCAATTTGGTGCTTCTCGTAAGGTTCCTTTGCAACTTTTAGGGGCTTATTTCTCAAGGATACCACATCTCTATTTTGGCACATTTTAGCACCAAGTGCCCATCATTGTACAACAAGCAATATAAGAAAGAGTATTGTGTGTGTGCCTAGGGAGGCTACTCTAAGCCCCCAAGTGTGACTTTCTCTGTGTGCAAAGGGCACTCCAATCCCTCCTCCTGTGTAGACTTGTCTCAGTTTTTTTTGTGCAAGTGTAAGGCTATTCTAAGCCTCCCTCTCCAAGGTGTGTGAAGAGATGGCTAGGTATATGCTTGAAGATGAAGAGGTGTTGCAAAATCCTTGATCTACACCAGCCAAATGAACTCCAGGAGTATGTGGTGGGCCCTTTTAGCTTTTCAATGGATGTATTAGAGACCCTATGTACCTTGGAATATCACTCTCAAAAAGATAGATCAAAACAGATAAGTTGGAGTTAGCTCAGAGGTGAAGAACTTGCTATTTTGGTTCATACACTTGTCTAGTGTTTTGCATAATTCTCTGAGCACAACAGCAATTAGCTTAATTCCTTTTGGGGAAGTCTACTTAACTTAAAGAGCTAACTTTCAAGAGTAATCTCATTAAAAATAATGAACCACACACTGATGTTTAACAAGTGATGACATCATTTTGATTTTCACAGGCTGCTATAGTAATGAGACCAGTGAGCAGAAAAATGAACATAACTCACGATTTAAGAATTCAATGATTATGAACATTTCTATCTTGTATTCGACAGTATGCTGAATCTAAAAAGCTTTAAATCATTCAATTTGGGTACGTACACACTGAGAAACAGCTCTGACAAGATGAGTACAAAAGTCGGGTACCTGACAGAGAAGTGAAAATGAACAAACAGGGTTGACTTCAACTGAACATAACTCAAGCTTGAAACACCCAAATGAAATGAAAATTTGTGAGCATATAGTGGACTTATAGAGCTAACTTTACCAAGTTAAGTCATAGAAAATGATGCACCAAGCTCAGAGAAATCATCTCTGCAATCTGACTGAGAAAACTGAGAGATATGGCAGTGAACAGTACACTTCACAAGAACATGGAAATATGAACTCAAATGATCATGAAAATGACAGTATATTGATTTTACAACACAATGGACTTAGTAATACATATGTGTGCCTTGAAACCGCACCTTGATATGGCATAAAGCTTAGCACTTCGAGGTCTTCTCTGAGGTCTCTCTAACCACGACTAAAGCTAACATCTATTTATAGTTGAGCTTGGGAGGCTAACTTCCCTGAATCACTCTCCAATCAATTAGTGATTGATTTGATTCTCTATCTACCACAAATCACGAATTCATGGCTCCTCTTTACCGTTTTTATCAAGTGGACTCAACCACTTAAGATTCTTTCACTTTTACATTCAGTAAAGTCTTCAAAAGTTACAAGAGGTAGCTCACAAGTGAACTTTACATTGTCTTCATTTTAAGGCTTCTTCTTTGAATTTGTGGGACTCAAGCCAATACTTAGGTTTGTCATAGACTTGCTCCAACAGCTCCCCCTCAAGCCAAGTACGCTTGAGGTCTTCAATCTTCCAAGATTACCTGCAAACCTATCATAGCCTTGAATTTACAAAGCTTTGTACCATCCAATGCTTTGGTTAGAATATCTGCACATTGTTGATGAGTGGACACATATGATATTTGAATCTCTTTGCTTAAAAACTTCTCTCGTACATACGGATAATGAACTTCAATATGTTTAGTCCTTGCAGGAAAAATAGGATTAGTAGCCAAATGAATAGAACTCATATTGTCACAAAAAATAGTTGGAGTTCCAAACTCCAATCCAAGATCTGTGAATAATGTCTTCATCCACATAGCTTCCTGAGTATGCAAGACCTCTATACTCAGCCTCTGTGGAAGAAAGAGCAACTGTAGATTGCTTCTTGGATGACCATGAAATAAGCTTTGAACTTGCAAAAGTAAGATATCATGAAGTGCTCCTTCTATCTTTCTTGGAACCAGCGTAATCTGCATCAGAAAATAGCTTCAAACCTAAATCAGATACATAAGGATAATAAAGTCATTCATTTATGGTTCCTTTGAGATATTTGAGTATCCTCTTAGCAGCATCCATGTGTGGTTTCCTTGGTGTGTGCATGAATCGACTTAAGACACTCACATTATAGCATATATCTACCCTTGTCAATGTGGCATAGTTGAGACTACCCACAAGGCTTTGATATGATGTGATGTCCTCTATGAGTTCACTTTCATGTGAGCTCAATTTATGGTTGACCTCCATTGGAGTACTTGCAACTTTAAAATCCTCCATCTTGAATTTTGCTAACATATCCTTGATATACTTCCTTTGAGTGAGAAATAAACCATGATCTTTGTAGACAACTTCCAAACCTAGGAAGTAGGTAAGTGAACCCAAATCACTTATCTTGAACTCTTCTCTCATCTGATCTTTGATCTTCTTCATACCATCTGCATCATTTCCTGTCAATATAATATCATCTACATATGCACATTGGTAGATGATCTCAGAATTAATCTTTTTAAGTGAAGGATCTACCTTGCTTGGTTGAAAGCCTTTGTCCTGCAAGAATGAAACAAGCCTGAAATTCCAAGCTCTTGGAGCTTGCTTGAGACCGTACAATGCTTTGTTAAGTTTACACACATAATCAGGATAAACTTGATTCTCAAAACCAGGTGGTTGTGCCATATATACCTCTTCTATTATCCAACCATTCAAGAATGCATTCTTTACATCTAATTGAAGTATCTTCCAATTCTTGGAAGAAGCAATACTAAATAACACTCTGATTGTAGGCATCTTAGCTACAGGAGAAAAAGTTTCTTCATAATCAACTCCTTGAGTTTGTGCAAAGCCATTTGCTACAAGCCTTGCCTTACACTTGTTAATGGAACCATCAGAATTTGTCTTGAGTTTATAGACCCATCTTGAGCCTAGTACCTTCATGGATGAAGTCCTGGGCACCAAATCCCAAGTGTTGTTTTCCTCAAGTGCTTCAATTTCTTCCTTCATTGCATGCTTCCATTCTGTTTTTGCTTTGGCCTCTTCAAATGATGATGGCTCCTCTTGTTTTATGTCCTGTGCTATGTAGATAGAATGTTTAGTTACTAATGAGGTGTCAAACCCATACCTTTCTAGTTTTTTCTTTTCCCTCATAGATCTTCTTAGGCCATGATGTGATGATTCTGCCTCATGTCCAAGTTCCTGCAATTTTGCTTTACCTTTAGACTTCCATGCTTTGATCTTTTCCATCTGAGATTCTTCATCATCCTCTGAGGTGTCTTGTTCTTCAATCTTTGGTTGTTCTCTACCAAGCTTTGGAAAATCTTGTTCAAGATCATATGGTAAATTGACCTTCTTGCATGAATCTTCATACCATGAATTGTTCTCATCAAAAACTACATTTGTGCTTACCAAGAATCCTTTGTTGGTACGATTGTATAACATGTAGCCCTTTTGATTGTTGTCATATCCAATGAATATGCACCTTTCTGCCTTTGGATCCATCTTGCCTCTAACCTGTGAAGGAACATGAGCATAATCAATGCAACCAAAAATTTTACAATGATCTAAGCTTGGTCTTCTTCCATTCGAAGGCTCATATGGAGTCATCCCATCAAGGGATTTTGAAGGCAACCTGTTAATAAAGTAAGTGGCTGTAGATACAACCTCAGTCCATAGATAATTCGGCAAATGCTTTTCATTTAACATGGACCTTGTAGCTTCAACAATTGTCCTATTCCTCCTTTCTGCCACTCCATTTTGCTCGGGAGTGTACCTTGTAGTTACCTCTCTTTTGATTCCTCTTTCTTGAAGAAAAGAATCAAGTTCATGGGAGAAGTACTCTCCCCCTCCATATGACCTTAGCTTTTTTAGTAATTTACCTGTTTGATTCTCCACAAGAGCCAAATATCTTTTGAAACATGAAAAAACTTCATCTTTGTGTCTGGACTATCCTAGGATAGTCCATCTGCTCCAATCATCAATAAAGGAGACATAATACCTTGATCCAGATATTGAAGCATCCTTGCTAGGTCCCCATACATCTTTATGAACCAACTCCAAGATATCTACATGCATATAACCTTTCTTCATGAATGGTAACCTGTGAGACTTTCCAAATTGACATGCACTACACTTATAAATCATATGTTGTTTTGACAAGTTAGGGAGTCCAAGTACACTTTGGTCCCTATAAATTTGCTTTAATGACCTTTCACCAATATGTGCCATACCTCCAATTGTGTGAGTGTCTGACTACCATAATTAAAGAGAGCAATGTTTCTAGTGACTTGTAATTCAAATGTGAACAATCTACCTGCCTTTTCACCTTTTGTCATTCTTCTAAATCCTTGACTTGGATCTTCAACAAATGCTCCTGTTTTTGTGAACCTGACTTGCAACCCTTTCTCTACTATCTGCCCAACACTTATCAAATTCTTTGTAATGGTAGGGACATAGAGTACCTTACTGAGTAGGTTGATGTTTCCATCAAGTGCTTTGACATTTCCTATTTTCTCCACAAGGTGTCTTGTATCATCTCCTGTTTGTACCTCATGCTTATTCCTTGGATCTTCTAAATCTGATAGGAGTGCCACATTTCCTGCCACATGATTTGAACAATCTGAATCTATGTAGAAAACATGCTCATCAGATTTACCTTGTGGCATAGCCATGTTCATGGTCAATAATGAATCCTCTTTGTTTAAGTCTTCTATGTAGTTATTGAAGTCTCTCCTTCCTTTGTAGCCTCCTTGATAGTTTGAATGATTGTAGTTGTTGTAGTTGCCATGATAATTGTTGAACCTTCCTCTTGAGTAGCCATAACTTCCTCTATTGTATCCTCTGCCTCTTTGATTCTTGGAATTCCTAAAGCAATTTTCAGTTGTATGATTAGTTAATCCACAAATAGAAATAGAACATGAGTTGGAGTCTTGGGATCTCCCCCTGCCTTGTCTACCTCCTCTTCCTCTACCTCTGCCATGTCTTCCTCTACCTATATAGTTAGCTTGATATTTTCCTGCTTCATCATCCACTTTCTTTGACTTTCCTTTGTTTTCTTTGGACTTGCTTTATCAGTATATAAGGCTGAAGATTGATTACCTTTAGAGCTTTCTCCATTTTTTATAAGCTTTGCCTCTTGAGTAAGTAGTTGTCCAATGAGTGTATTGAAATCAGGTACATGCATGCCCATGTACAAATCCATAGCTGTGGTGAATGCTTCCCACTTGTCATCTGCCTTCAAGCCATTGATGATCTGCATTACAATTTGCTCTTCATCTATTACCTCTCCAATGCTTCCCAACTGATCTGCTATGTCTTTGAGTTTTGTGAAAAAATCAGTCACATTTTGTTTGGGAGCCTTCTTGAGAGTTGGAAAATCCAGCCATAGTTGATGCTTCCTAGCTTTAGTACTTGAAGAGAAGAAAGCTTCAAGTGCATCCCACACTTCTTGAGATGTTTTACAACTTCTACTGTGAGGCAACAAAAAAAATTGAGATAGGGTTGAGGAGCTAAGACCTATGTGTAGAATGCACAAG
Source organism: Ceratopteris richardii (assembly GCA_020310875.1). Lineage (NCBI taxonomy): Eukaryota > Viridiplantae > Streptophyta > Polypodiopsida > Polypodiales > Pteridaceae > Ceratopteris > Ceratopteris richardii. The sequence continues at coordinate 226,864,056 of CM035407.1, forward strand.
ATTTTAGATAGTCACTCGTGCTTAAGGTTGTGCTTTAAGGAAAGTGGCATGAAAGCACTAAGGTATTGCATGTGGATTGGAGGGTAATGAACTAAGAACTTCTTTTATGAAACATTTTCTCGATCTCTATGCCCTAGCTAATGAATCTGCAGATCGTGATTCGCAGCACTTTTAGAGTGGTAATGTTCTTGGTTTATTTTAGAATAATAACAAGTTGGCAGCACTAATTTTGCAGCACCACACGTTGGGCTTATGGGACCTGTAGACAAATTTTCTTCATGGAGTTATTTCACGCTGCAACAGAGAGGAGAGGTGTACATTGAACCCCTTTAAAACGATCAAATGCAAACTATCTACATCATTACTGATGTCATACACTAAATCATACTACTACAAGTATTACACACTAATTCACTGAATCAGGCACGTCACTGAGAACCGGTAGAAATCAACGACTCCATGTCGTTACTGAGTTCTTGACTTTGCTGATGTGAGAAAAATGTTCCTTGGCATTTTCCTATTGTAGTCATTTCTTTGTCGATATCAGGTGGAGCAGGAGCATGCACAAGTTTAGAAGAGCCTCCAATTGAGCGACAAAGTCTCTCTCTATTCTGCACATGAGTATAAACCATATCAAGCTCACGGTTGCTGCTACTACCTACGTTCGCACATTTGCTACCTGTTGGCTTGTTTAGCTAACATGCGCTTATGGATCTTGATAATGATGTAGGAATTGAGGTCGACTGGTATGGATTAGAGATCGGAAGTTGAAAATAGGGCAACAAGACTCTCTCTCTCTCTCTCTCTCTCTCTCTCTCTCTCTCTCTCTCTCTCTCTCTCTCTCTCTCTCTCTCTCTCTCTCTCTCTCTCTCTCTCTCTCTCTCTCTCTCTCTCTCTCTCTCTCTCTCTCTCTCTCTCTCTCTCTCTCTCTCTCTCTCTCTCTCTCTCTCTCTCAGTTACATGTGCGTTGATGGAAATGTGCCTCTATATAGGGAGTTCAATAGAGGATGCTTTGTTGTTGTGTATGCTCAGCCCGATACAAAAAGGATTATAGTGTCACCATATTGCTCTAAATTGCTCAGGATGCAGCACGTAGCATCTATGAGGTAGAGTAGCATCACAAACAGGTGATAAAGAAATAGACGACAGTTTGGTGATGAGGTCTGTTTTAGATGACTTGGTCGAGAGGAAGTAGAGTTGTGGCTTCTAAGGTTAACCAATGTTATGAAATGATATCTGGTCCTTCACGTGTTGTGGTTGTTGTAGTTCACCAATGCTATGCTTGGTGATGTATTCCAGCTCTCATGCTGCATAGTTTGCTACTCATCTATTGGTGTATGGACTACCATATTAGGCATACATGGAGGTTTTGCAAAAGTACGATTGCATAGAGAGAGTTTCTACGATAGTATGTGAATCAAGACAATCTCCTATCTATTACAATGCCTTTGAAGTATGCATGATGCTTAAACTGGTAATGAAAAGAACTTATACTAGACACGAAATGAACTTATAGCAAACACAGTAAGGTACCGAAAGTGATGGGACCAGTGTTTATAAACGCGATTCATGAATAGCAAACGATTCCAGAATAGCAAACGGTTCCTGAATAGCAGACAAATCCTGAAGAGTAAATGATTCTTGAATAGTTCCACAATTATGAATAGTAAAAAAAGTGCTTATAAGCATTGTTAAATGATGAACATCACCAAAATAGAAGAGCAAGGGTGGGAGGGTGGGAAAATACGGATAAAGGGTGGGAACGATAGGTGAAAGAGAAGGGTGTGAGGGTGGGAAAATGGGTAGAATGTAACCCAAATAGAGCACAAAATAATGGTAAAAGGACCTCTCCCAATGTGTGGAGAGCCACACCACCAAGCTCTACTAGCACCACCATCACCACCAAAACAACCACCAAAATCAAATAGCCACCAAAAGAAGAACCACAAAGACCTCCACCTAATGCTTTGATACCATGCAGAGACTACACATGCGGAAGCAAAATGAAAAGAAGAGTGTTCTCACAAAAGAAAGAGTGTGAGAGAATCAAAGTGAGTAGACCAAGAAATGGGTAAACTCTCATGGATTAGAAATAAGCTTTCCAAGAGCATGGAGTAGGCTCCTCAAGCTTCTAACCAAGTACAAATCGGGGGAGAGGCCCTCCTTATATAGATTTTGGAGAGGCTCTCGAAAGTACATCTCATGTGGGATAATTCCCCTCAAAGGAGAATGAATACAATGGTAGAAGAAAATGGAAATGTACCCAAATACAAAAGAGATAGAATATAAAATGGAAATAAAATAGAAATGGACTACCTCTTGGATACAAAAGGGAGATGTGCTTATGTGGATACAAATGTAAATGATGTAGGAGCAATCATGTCATCAACATGCTAGAGTGTGAGCCGTACGCCCCTGGAAGGCAGGCCCATATGATGTAGCCCATCTCACTAAAAGAACTGAGTAATGGTCTGCTGGGTACTCACTCATGTCTGATGCATGGGCTATAGCAATTGCTCTCATCTCTCATATGCTCCCGTGAGGAAATGTTCCAACCTCCACTGGTCTCTAGTGGTTAGGCACAATCATAGTGACTCCTCTATGTGGAACTGCGCTCGTAGATTTGGGTATGCTTGGCATCTTGTAACAAAGTGATCCTCACTCTCTATCTCTGTATGGCTTACTGGGCACCACCGCTCCTCTCTAGGGACTCCCTTGGTGTGACCAATCTCGTTTTGGAGTTGATGTGATGAAACTCGAAGCTACCCAATGAGGAATCAGAGGTGGTGTGGTAGGTATGTCTACATGTATCGCAGAGTCTCAATGAATCCTTGGTCTAAGATCTATAGAAAATGCTCATGGTAGTGGAGCATTTTTGGTGGCAATGTACCCCTAGGGCTAATCCATGTCCTCTGTATGTATGTATGCCATATCCCCTGTCAAATGACCCTATTCCTCTCCTATTGGGAGAGAGAATATGTGGGGGCTTGTAAGTCATACTGCAGTGGCGGTAGTCTCTCTATGTCAAACCCATTGTTGTAGAGCAAAGAAGAGCAAAGATATAGAGAATAAGAAGGGCCCCAAAATTTTCCGATTCGAATACTTTATTTTTGTATTATAGTCATTTTTGTAATATATTTTCCAATGTAAACGCACTAGAGGAGTCCTCTAGAGGCATAACCATAGATATTTGTACCTTTATCTTTGTAAATTAGCAAAAAATTAGTCTTTTAGTCAATAAAGTGCCATTCTCTTGTGTGAAAGGACCATTTTTTAGGGCACATGTATATAAGTCATTTTGTAACTCTTTGTAAAGACTTTTTGCCATTCTGAGAATCAAAACCACAGAATTTCGAATTTGTGTCTTCTCCTCTGTGTATCTTCTTCCTTGTGAGCTTGCATGCCAGTGTGATGCTTGAAAAGTGTGCTTAAAAGTGTTGTATATTCATGAAAGTGCTTGTTTGTTGTTGGTAAGGTGTGTGGTAAGTGTAAGAAGTGCTGAAGTGTAGGAAGATCATTCCCGTGGCTTAGTATTTTGCTCATAACTTGAAGCACCAGTGTCAGAATTGAGTGAAAAGACTATCATTGGATGCGTCTTCTCAAGAGCTTCGAAAGAAACCCGCTATATTTGGAGTTTGGAGCTGAGAGAAAAGCTCAATTTACTGTTGAATACTGTTCCAAGTGTCGCGACTCCATGGCTGACCTAGAAAGCTTGCATGTGATGGATTTACACTTGCATGTACTTTATTAGACCTCATTTGCATTGAACATTATTTGAGTGCATGTCTTCATACACTCAGCTAGGTTTTGATACTCCTTGGATTGATAATTAAAGCGTGAATCCCCACTATATGCACTTGAGGGGGATTGAGGTATAGTCTCTTTCTCCACAAATCCTTAAGTTGATACTCAGGTACACATGTTTTTGGCGCCGTTTCCGGGGAGTGTCGAATCAAACCGAGGCATTCGTGTGATGGTGAAAAGCTCTTAACGTTGAAGTGAGTAGAGGATTTGTAAATTTCTCTTCTTTTGTAAGTCACTGTCATCCGCACTTACTACTTCTCACTTTTGGGAGTGTGTGTAGTGAGTTGATAGTTTAGGGAAGTGAGTAGAGAGAGACATTAGAGTAGGTAAGAGAGAGTGAGTGAGTAGGTTAGGAAGATAGGTCTAATCTTCAAATACCTTCATTTCAGCCTTTTTAGTTCAAGTACCTTGTAGAAGTATAAAAAACCAAAAAAAAATCATTTCAATTCACTTATTCTATCGCAAGTGTCATAAGAGCTTGACAACAGATTTCGCGAGTTCGAGATCGAGGAGCGTGGGGCAGTACAGAGCAAATGAGTGTGGAGAAGAGCTTGAGAGCAGCTTGGGAGGTGAGCCTATCAAGTCCTTGCTATAAATTTCATTTTAAATCAAAGGAGGGATCAAAGCGACCTGCGGTAGATGTCTTGAGGGGATTCTCCAGGGACTGAGTGAGAGACTAGTTGATTCAAACACTTGAGAAAAGGGGAGATAGGCACTAGGAACACCCACATCAAATTGATTGTCAAATATACTTGCCTGTGTTTGAAAAAATTTCAAGTGTCGTGATCTCCCAAGGTTGAGTGTCGTGACATTCAGGTGTCATGACCTCCCTAGGTTGAGTGTCATGATACTTACACTCATCAAGTGTCATGACATTTAGCAAGTGTCGGGTATCGTAGACATCTAGTAATGTGATATTTGGTAGGTGTCGAGTATCATTGACATAGTCTCACGATACTTGACGAATATCTAGTGTCGTTAACCCGAATGTCACGACATCTAGAAGTGTCAAGTGTCGAGTGTCGCTGACAAGGTATCACGATATCTAGCAGATGTCGACTATCATGACCGAAGTATCACGACACTTGCCAAGTTTCACGTGTCCTCTACTCAAGTATCACGACATCCCGTAAGTATCGTATGTCGTGAGTTAGCAAGTATCGGGTATCATGGACTTCAACTATGGTGACATCTCTAGTGTGTCGAGTATCGTGTTTGAGAGCCGTGTCGTGCGTCATGTGTCGAGTGCCGTAGACCCGGCTATCATGACATCGAGCATGTTTCGAGTGTCGTAGGGACCCGAGTCACGATACTTATCCAGTGTCGAGTATCGTGTACTGAGCAAGTGTCAGGTGTCGTGCAGAGAGACCTTTAGTGATACCTCAGTAGGAAATTCCAAATTAAGAAAAAATTCATACAACTCTGAGATTTTACAAAGAGCATTGGGAGCTAGGGGTTTTCTAAACTCAATTAGAGCTCTTAAGTGAATGAACTTAAGATCGGGAAGAATCCTAGGAAGTCAAAGAAGTGTAATCTCATCTGTGGGAAGTGTAGCCGAGCCGAGTGCTCATTCCCATTACTCTGAAACCTTGAGTGAGTCTAAAGAGGAAATCATTATGGCCTCTGAAGACATGCAGAGTTCTGTACCAATAGTTGACATAATGTCTATCATTGAGGGAGAGTATCGAACATCCTTAGAATATGTGAGCACCAATCAACACGACTTACCCATCTACCTAGATGGACTAAACAGAACAGTGGTTAGGCCGAAGAAAGCCACAGATGCTCACATAGTGCCTAGGCCAGCTGTTAAGTATGTGGGAGGATTCTATATGCAGTCACGGAACATCATGAAAACATCAATGAGCAAAGAGAAGAAGGTAATACCCAAAACCTCAATGAAGAGGGACAAGAGGAGTAGGTATCAACTCTGAGAGGGAGATCCATTGTAAGGAAAGTTTGGAGAGGAGACCTCATTCCCCAGGATGACTCCTTAATGGATGTCTACATGGTAAATGGAATAAAGCAATTACTGAAAACCAACTCTTACTTGTGCGAAGAAGTGACGAATCCAGCCACCATTTATGAATTACAAGATCCGAAAAACCCTTCTCACATTACTTACTTAGACAAGAATCAGAGAAGGTTATTGGCTCATGACGGAATTGGAGAGGGCTAGGCTGAGATATCATAACATTTCTGTGTTCCCACCTAGGGATCAATCCACTACTTTGCAAAATCCCCAGGGAACACATCAGGATACCTCTTATCAGCATTCAAGACAGACACAACAACAGAGCATTCCAATTAGACCTCACGTGCAGTTTGCTACACCTGGTAATAATCCTAACTATCGACCTCCTACAAACGTAGAACTAAGAAATAGGATCCGTGTTCATGAGAGACCACCTATAGGAAGAGAAGCAGGCATACCAATAGGACGACCAGTTTTTCCTGTAATGCCAAGACCACCTGAACCTGCAAGAAGACTGAGACCCATTCAAGTTGCCAAATTCATGAGAAGTTATTATGATGGCTCTAGTGAGCCATACAACCATATAGCTGAATTCAAGCAAGTGATAAGAGCTAAACAAGTGGAAGACTTCTTGATCCAATATGAATCATTTGGCCTAACCCTTACGGACACAGCCTTAGCTTGGTTCCAACCTTTAGATCCTAATGATTTTCAAAACATGGAACAAGTGTATCAGGAGTTGATTGAGGAATTCACTAAGATGAGAATCAAGAACAATTCTTCATCATTGATCCATAGTTTTAAGCAGGCTCCTACGGAATCAGTAAGATTAGCAGCGAGAAGATTCAAGCAATACGTGGATAGATGTCCTGTAGAGGAGAGGCCCACGCAAAAAAGAATGGTCTCATTATTCTTGGAAGGATTAGTGAATGGATCCTTGCAATCATTAGTATATGTGAAGAGAGTCCAAAGTTTATAGGAATGTATGAAAGAGTGTATCGACCTAGAGGACAATCTGGCTAAAGACTTGAAGATATCTTGAGGCAGTGTGAAGAGTGAGGATAGTGTCAGCAGTACGTCAAATCCCAGGAACAATGTAGAAGAGATAGCCAATTTAGTGGCTAAGAAGTTGAATGTTCAAGGACAGAGGAATTACCCAAGCAATCCTATGAGAGTGCCCATGCGCAGAAGATGCGTTCACTGTGGAGGTGACCATCCTTCTCACATGTGCAATAGGGGAGTAGTCCCACCACCTACTTATGCTTACAATAGTCCACCTGCCCAGGGCCCTACGCATTATTGTAGTATAGAACAAAGGTACAAAAATCACAGTGCGGAGAAGTGTCCTTACAATCGACAATCAAGACCGGTACAACCACCCTTTAGGCCTTATGGATACCCCCTGAGAGATCAAGGAGGAGAATCCCATAGATATCCCTCCTACCAACAGCAAGCACCTACACCACGGCTGTATGCCTATCAAGGATATAATCGACCTTGGTGTCATTCCTTGGTTTGACTCATTAGTCACGATGCTTACTCCTTGATTTTCATTTACTTCCTCCATAGGTTCCCGTTCCATTTCGATGCTCTCGTAATCTTCCTTCCATTCTTTTTCAATTCATCGGCTTCTTGGAGAACAACCATGTATAAGCTTACATTGTATCCTTCCTCATCTATGCATTCATTTATAGTTATCACTTCTTCGTTTACACATACGTCAAGAGTGGCTAAAATCTCCATCCAACCATGGGGTTCGAATTCTTTTTCTAAAAAGATTTGAGGCATGTAAGCGGGATCTTCTACAAGTCTAGATACTCCCTGTCTTAGCTGCCATCCTTGCCTCCTTTCTTCTTCCCTTTTAGCTGCCTAACACATCCATAGATGAGTGTCTTTGTTCATCCATGTTTGGCTACTTGATCCTACACTATGAATCGTTAGATTATCGTCCTCCTTATGTATCAGATTCCATTGTAGAGGGGGGACATCTTGATATGTGTAAGTTTGGATGTTGATTTTGGTTGTGGTTCCCCCCATGCTGCAAGTACACAACATCTTTTCCCCAGTCGTGCACTACCTTGAGCTGTCTCATGAAAGGCCTTCCAAGTATCATCTCATAATTGCTAGCCTTTTCAAATTGAGAGATTGCTAAGGTGTGCTCAAATTCAACTCCGCAAGTGGTTTAAATAGTGCTTTTTCTAATAATCCTAAGGGTCGTTCTGTCTGCCCATCTGCCATTTGAATCTTCATTCTAGTAGGTCATAAAGCTGCTTTTCCCCGTTTCTCCCAAATTTCTTTGGTAGCAATTCCTACTCTCGCTCCCGAATCTAATATGGCTTTAGTGGTGTAGCCTCTGAAAATGATAGGGAGGCAATTCCTTCATCTCCCTCGCTGAAATCTCCAACCTTATCGACTGGGATTTTAACTGTGGCTACTTTATCTTGCATCTCTCTTTTGTCTGACTTTGTCTCTAACTGGTTGGTGAGCTTCTCTTTCAACTGCGGCTTCACTTTCAAGAGCTCTTCCAATGTCAAAGTACAAGGTATTTTTACTTTTCTAAGATGTTGTATGATGTTTGAGGTTTGAACGGATGGGTTCTGCTCCTTTCTCCTCACTGAGGGAACACGATATAATTCAGAGTTATGCTCATATTCTCCCATGTAGTTTGGCAAAGCCTTCACACTGTCTTCGTCATCTTTGCTATAGTTAAGTTGCAATAATCCTTCTGAGTTTAACCCATGCATTGGCACTTCAAGCTCGCCTTCCGCTTCTAACTCCTCAAAAGGAGGTTCAATTCCTTCTGTTTTATTCCATCGATCTTCTTGGACTTTTGCCCACAAGTCTCTAGGCCATTCCCTGTCTACTTCAGGGATAATGGATCCTTCTCTTTCATTTTCACAGTAATTTTCACCACAGGTCTCGTCTTTCTTCCCTTCACTAGGTGTGAAATATTCTTGAAATTCTTTTTCGAGAATTTTTGAGCTGGGTAGTGGCTGAACAGGTTTTTCTAAGGTTTGCTGAGCCACTTCAATTAATTTCTTACATATCTCCAATCTTTCTTTCTCTAAGTCACCTCGTGGGTATTCCCTTTCATGTTGTTCAATGGTTGGTCCTGCTTTTATTCGTGCTTGATATGCCTCAATCCACATGGCTAACTCTTCTGGTGTTGGATCGGCCAAAACTGATCTTGCCTCTTGTTTTCTATGCTTTTCTATCTTAGTGTTTCCTTCAAGTTCTTGTTTTTCTTCTTGGCCTTGTTCATTATTCTCGTTCTCCAACTTTTGTTGCAGTCTCTTTTCTTTCATCCTTTCTCGACGATTCTTCCATCTTTGGGTCCGTTTACTTTTAGTACTTTTCTGAGACTCTTCAGAATCTACAATTACTTGAGTATAATAGCCCAGATTTATGAATGTATGGAATACTAAGGGGATTATAGAAGCAAAAAACTAATCTCGGATAAAGTAACAAATTGTTTGACAAACCTTATCGCTTCTTCGACCACTGGGTGCTTGTATCCAAGAGCCATAGACAAGCTACAAATAAGAATCAAAGACTGTCAAGGGACGACAGAGACAAAGAGGGGGAGAGTGTTGCAGAGCAAAGAAGAGCAAAGATGTAGACAAGAAGGGCCCCAAAATTTTCCGATTTGGACACTTTATTTTTGTATTATAGTCATTGTTGTAATATATTTTTTGATGTAAACGCACTAGAGGAGTCCTCTAGATGCATAACCATAGAGATTTGTACGTTTACCTTTGTAAATTAGCAAAAAATTAGTCTTTTAGTCAATAAAGTGCCGTTCTCTTGTGTGAAAGGAACATTTTTTAGTGCACATGTGTATAAGTCATTTTGTGACTCTTTGTAAAGACTTTTTGCCATTGTGAGAATCAAGAGCACAGAATTTCGAATTTGTGTCTTCTCCTCTCTATATCTTCTTCCTTGTGAGCTTGCATGCCAGTGTGATGCTTGAAAAGTGTGCTTAGAAGTGTTGTCTATTCATGAAAGTTCTTGTTTGCTGTCGGTAAGGTGTGTGGTAAGTGTAGAAAGTGTTGGTGTAGGAAGATCATTCCCGTGGCTCATTATTTTTCTCATAACTTGAAGTAGGAGTGTCATAATTGAGTGAAAAGATCACCATTGGATGCGTCTTCTCAAGAGCTTCAAAATGAACCTAGGATTTCCTATATTCAGAGGTCAGAACTGAGGGAAAAGCTCAATTTACTGTTGACTACTTTTCCAAGTGTTGTGACACCATGGCTGAACCTAGAAAGCTTGCATGTGATGGATTTACACTTGCATGTACTTTATTAGACCTCATTTGCATTGACCATTATTTGAGTGCGTGTCTTCATACACTCGACTAGGTTTTGATACTCATTGGATTGATAATTAAAGCGTGAATCCCCACTATATGCACTCGAGGGGGATTGAGGTATATTCTCTTTCTCCACAAGTCCCTAAGTTGATACTCAGGTACACACCCATGATGGGCCAACCAGTCTTGTGTCTGTGTGTACCATGAGGAGGTGTCTCTTGCTAATGCCATGTTGCATGATGCCTAGAAATCTCGATAAGTAATTCACTCTGTGTCCATTTTCCAAATCCTGTGTCATAGGCAGATTGTCTAGAATAGTGCCTCTAGTAGCATCGGTGGTGCAACAAGCTCTAGTATGATGATATCATGTGGTATCGAAGGCTTGCCATGGATGAGTCTGGCAATCATGAAATTCTAAGGCCTCTCCAATGATGTCCATGTTGATGTAGCTAATCTCCACCCCCATATGGCTACTCCATACATGAGAGCTGGTGTAACCAAAGTATCGAAGAGCCACACACTTGTGCGGGGCTCCTGAAAGTGTGCCTAATGGCACTATATCTCCATCAAGTCTAGTGATACATATCCATGTGTGATGCAATCTCGGGCTACCTGAGACATAGAGAAAACCCCATATGCTATTATGAATGTCACTCTAAGATAGATATATGATCTAACTGCCTCAATCAGTCCTCTTGCTACTGTGAGAGAACTATGTCTCCTCACCTATGTTGATGTATGAAAATTCATAATCTTGGTTTTAGCAAGTTTCATAGATAGCCCTCTATGTATGCAGGAGTCATCTAGGCCATGTAGGTGGTGTTGTAAACCTTCTGCGGGCTCTAAAACTAGCACAATATCATCATCATATAAAAGAATATGAATAGTGGTCCTTCGTACCTCAATGCCCTTCCTCCTAATATCATATAAAGTCCATTATCTCATCAATGTATAACACAAAGAGGGTGGGTGAAAGAAGGCATCCTTGCTTCACCTCGATGGTGCTAGCAAGTGAGTGGGATAAGCCACTTGGACATTTAAATCTACGAAGATACTCTCTCATATAAGGCATAGTTCCCCCATATCACCTCATCCACAGCTCCTATATGGAGTAGGTAGACATCTAAAGAGTCGCTCCCTGGAAATTGTGTCGAAGGCTTTGCAGAAGTCCAAAAGATAGTAGTATAATTTTCTTTTCCTCACTCTTTCCTGGTCGATCAGGCATCTTAGAGTGAAGATGTGGTCAATGGTAGAGTAATCTCATCTGTAACCTGCCTATCTTGGAGCCCTAATACCTTTCCTCTCAACGAGAGTGCTCAACTCTGACTCTAGCACTGCCCCATATAATTTGGTCAATATGGGGTCAATCATGATCGTTGAATATGTAGCTCGATCCATAACATCACTTGACTTATGAATCAGCACTATGGTGTGCTCAATCCATGAGTCAGGGAACCCTTCAACTAGTGCACGACTGAAGAGGTGGGCAATAAGTGGTGCCAACGTTGTGCATCCGTAGATGAGGTGCTCTACCTGTAAATGAAACTAATCATGGGCTTCGCCATCCGATAAAAGGGAAATAGCGTGTCTCACCATAGTGGGTGTGAAGAAGTAAGAGGTAGTCGCAGTGTGAGCTCTACGGCTTGGGAATGGGGGCTGGTCTTGATCTGGTATAGGCTGTGTGCATAAATATACCAAATGCTCGGGTCTCGAATGGGTGTCTGCTGTCTCCTCTCCCTCAGATGTCATCATGCCACTACACTATCCAGACTCATGAGCAAATAGCAGATATCTTAGCACTGTAATATCCCTGCTAAGCTCTAAAATCCATAGATGCTTCCTTAGTTCTAGACAATCAGCATACCAAGGATTCTGGGGCATGGATCTTATGCATAGAGGATATGTATGTGTGTGATGTGGAAAGTTTTGTATAGATAAGTCATGAAGGATGGTAGTGATCTGTTATGGAAGTATGTCCAAGGGTGAGAATGGATCAAGGAATAGTAGCTTGGTGTGTGTAAACATGTGAGAGCTCGTTTTTGAAGTGGATCATGGTGTGTGGCTCAATGAATGAGGGAGGGTCTAATGGGATAGGAGATAAAAGTGTGAATGTGATAAGTGGATCAACCCAGAACTTATATGAATCAAGATTAATCCTGATGAACTAAGAAACTATTAAGAATACTTTCTTTACAAAATCAGGATAAATGGGACATTGTGTAAGGTCCATATGTAACTTGGAACCAAAGCACTCTTGGATCTTCCCTCCATGAGCATCTCAAGCATAATGCAACTTATTAAAAATCATGAGAAGGGTATTGTTTCTTGGTCTTTTCTCAGTTTTGAAGGCCATCTATTCATTTTGTTGAAGCTTTGAGCTTGAAAAACAAGATTAAATCACCATCAAGTCGATCTAAACTCTTGCATAATCTTTCATTGTGGTTCAACCTCTTGATCATAGAAGTTCACATGGCAAACATAAAATGTGCATGTGATAATTCAGCATATGTGAAATGTATAACCTACAAACATCCACATTCCAGGCTAGACCCATCTCGCTTGTTATTCTATAGCAAAATATAAAACATAAGCATCCAATGTGGGTGATTCTTGCAACCCAAGGTCAAGCACACAGCATGGGAACATGTCAAAGAAGTGGACACACAAGAAGAGGGAGCATGTAGGGAGATCCAAGAAGTATATGTCAAATTTTTAGATGAAATCCCTATAAAAACAGTGATTTTGATCACTAAAAACCATTTAAATATCATTTCACATTTTTGCAACTCCATTTTGTTCAAGCCAAGGAATCCTCGAGCTTGAAGAGTATTAGTATCTACATATCAATTTTCATAGTTTTTAGAGTCCATTTGAACCCTCAAATAAGCCTTGGAACCTAATTTTTAACTAGGTCGAACACGATCTAGACAGGGTCAAAGCTAATGAAAAACCATTAAAAGAGCTAGAGAACTCATTTTTGAGGTTGGATTGGTAGAGAGTAAAGCTTTTGTAATAGGGTTCTTTTGTAACTGAAAGCATTCCATTGTTCCACTCTTTGTTCTTGCTTTTTGCATGTATGTGTATATGTGTGCATGCTTGCGTGCTTCTCACTCATGCACTCCTACCTTCACTTGCTCATGGTCATCATACCGATTCTCAAGTCTCCTTGGATTGACAATTATGAGGTGGATCTCCTCACATTGTTACTCACCATTGTGCTAGAGTGACACCAAATTTGGCACCGTTGCTGGGGAGAGAGCTTCAAGGATGAGCATGTGATGGTAAGATGTAGAGTTCTGACATTGGAGTCATAGGTAATTTCTTTATTCTTCAGTTTTTTTCTTACTTTCTTTATCATCATCGTCCTCATCATCTTCTCCCACCTCCATCTGCTTCCTCGCTAAATTTTTAGCTTTTTGGTCATATTTCCTTCTCTACCTCATTTCCCTCATTCAATTTGTGAACGAGGAGCCTAGAGAGAGTTCAACGCTAAAAACTTGGAAGAAACACTCTTGAAGATGAGCTTTGCACTCTCAATATAGTAAAAATATAATTGACCACTCATGGATTGTGAAATGACAATCGATAGGTATCACAAATGTGGTATTGTGAGATTGCATAGAGATTTTACATCTACAAGCACATAGGGTGACAAGGAGGGCACAATGTGCACATATCCACAAAAAATTTTAGATTTGGACTTCAAAAGTCCAAGTATCATGACCGGTTGAGTTTTGGTATCACAACACCAAAATTCCCATGTGTCGCGATACTTGGCAGGTGTCATGTATCATCGATACCTTATACTCCTCGTCTATCGCGATACTTAAGTATCATGTATTGTTGGGTTGAGTATCACGATAGTCATGTATCGTGTATCAATCAATACTTCCCAAGTATCATGTATCATGAGAAGATATCAGTATCATGTATCGTTGATACTTCCCAAGTATCATGTATTGCAAGAAGAGATCAGTATCATGTATCGTCAATACTTCTCAAGTATCATGTATCGCGAGAAGAGATCGGTATCGTGTATCGTTCTAACGTGTATTGTGTATTGTGGCCCTATCTTGTATTGTGTGTTGTATTGACCTCAAGTATCATATCATGAAGATCCGAGTATCATGTATCGTACCCAAGACAAGTATCATATCGTGAGATCAAATATCGTGTATCATCCAGGATAATGTATCATGTATCGTATAGCTCCAGTATCGTGTATTGGTTGGATACTTCCTAAGCATCATCTATCATGAGAAGAGATCAGTATCCTATAGTGTGCAATTTTGGAGTTAATTTGGGTAATTGTTTCAAGCAATTGAGGTGTCTTGGAGACCCAGAGAGATCCTATTTGTCTGTTTTGATCCCTAGTATCCAAAATTGGCATAACTTTTTCATCCAAAATCCATTTTTTGAGCTCTAGAGTGCGTTGGAAAGCTTGTTTCAAATCCCACATAATTTCAAATGTTCTTTTCTCAAAAATAGGGTGCTAATTTTTAGATAGGATAATTTGAATTTGACCCATAGGTGGGATTAGGAAGCCATGGGAGCTCCAAAGGGTTTTTTATCAATACAAAGCAGGGAAAAGGGGCTTTAAAAAAATACTTGCATCAAAATTATGTGTCAATTAAAGATAAAGATTGGGCTAAACTTGGAACTTTTACAAGTCCATTGAGAGCCATTCAAGGGTGTTGACGCAAGTTGGAAAGTGTATTGCAAGCTTGGGAACATGTGTCTTGAGCATTCAAGTGTGATCAAGGGAGAAGCAACTTGAGGTTGGAAGCATTCCTCACCCCCTCAATCAATTCTTAGCCTAACGATGATATTTATCAGACAAGATTACACTGGAGAAATCTATAAAAGAACAAGTAACTGATTCAAAAGAGCATTGCAATGTAGTTGTACTTGGGAAAATTGGGACTAGTAGACAAAGCTTATGAGCCTTAGATCAGGTAGATGCCTAGGCCGGGATAGATAAAGCATCAAATTGTCTAAAGCTAGTGTCAATCACATAGCTAGGTCGTGAGCACAACAACTTAGTGATTATCCCTACATGCTAAGTTTGGAAACGAGTGAGTCAGAAATGTCTTTTAGCATGGAAAGACCTACATGTAGCTCAAGCACTGCCTATTTATAGACACCAGAAGATCCCTATAAGACATAGTCAAATTATATTAGGACAATCGATTAGGTGTATGCATCTATGAGGATGGTCTGAGGCAATCAGTTATCCAACACAAAAATCTAGATCAACCCTTCAAACTTGAGCACCCAATGGTGAAATTCAAAGAGGGTTTATATATTGATAAGCAAGAAACCATGTATGTGGTTACCAACTTACTAGACAGGACATATGAGTTTGGAAATGTCATTCCTAAGAACGAGGTAGGAGACCTAGAGCAAGGAGACCTAGGATGAGAACCCCAAGCATAGTGAGACTTATCCGTATCAATATGAGACACTACCCATGGAACCAAATTGGGAGCCAAAGTACTCTAATGTCATGTATATGAATCCTAACCGCAGGCCCCAAGTGAGACAGATGATAACACAAGCCCCCTAGAGGACCATGTTTTAGATGTCAAGGAGACCAGTTCATTCATGAATGTCCCCACCCACCGGGTATGGGACAAGGACAAAACATCACAATACAAGGTTTTTGTCCTGAGTGCGGCAAAGAACATCTCCGAAGAGATTATCCAAGGAAGCCCTCTAGTGAGCCCAAGGTTACACCCATTTATGTGGTAGGCTTAGTGGTGGATTCAATTTCAAGTAGCATTAATGTGGCTCCTATACAAGTAGTCACTAGGGCACAAGCCTTAAAATAAGCTAAAGTAGCTAAACAATTAGAGTCAAATGAATCAGGAGATCCTAGTAAGGGGAAAACAAGAACATGGAAAGATACCAAAGAGAAGGCCAATTGCAAGTGGGCTAGAAAGTTATCCAAACTAGAAGAAAGCTTCAGAGATGCAAAAGTAAAAATTGCAGACATTGCATCTCAAAACCCCTCGCATGCCAAAAGTCCATCCACTCCACTTCATCTTATCCCACCACTCATTGTGAATAGACCACAACCAGGGTATGTTCTCTTTTATCCAACCCTAGAAGGCTTGGACATGATGTTCAAGGCCTACCACACTCGACTTCAAGAAGGTCCAACAGTTGCAAACCTATACAAGAGTTACCTTAGTATTTAGAGATTGAATACATAAAATTTTGCATGAAAATGGTAGAACTAGCTCAGGCTATGCTTGAGGCTAACCAATTGTTCAATCAGACAAATTTTGTCAACTCAGGTTTGCATTTTAATGCTTACTAGAAAGACTAGACTAGCTGATAAACAAGCCACATGTTTCTTTACCTCAACACGCTCAACTAGTTGTTGAAA
Organism: Ceratopteris richardii; assembly: GCA_020310875.1. Lineage (NCBI taxonomy): Eukaryota > Viridiplantae > Streptophyta > Polypodiopsida > Polypodiales > Pteridaceae > Ceratopteris > Ceratopteris richardii. Next base: position 226,880,538 of record CM035407.1, read on the forward strand.
AAGAAGGCTCACCACCAACGAAAGTTTATGTTCTTGATTCCATGGATGTTGGAACACCTTTTTCAATTCAGTAGTAATCTCAAGAGTCCTTGTGGAAATACAAGAAGAGAAATGGGCCAAGGAGAATGGTAATCTCCCTTCTATTCCTGAAATTGATTATCTTCATGATCAATTTCCCCAAGACATTCCATCTATTTACGGAGATCAAGCAGAGAAACAAGAAGAAGCAAGATTAGATTTTGAATCTAATTCTTTACAAGAGTTTCCACAATTCACATGCCCATAGGAATCTGAATCTCTTCATATCAATATTGATAAGAAATGAAGACTCAGTGGTTCAAAGAAACACTAAAGTCTTGAAGAACACTATGGTGCACTGTCATCTCACCTTAGAAGAGTTGCTCAAAGTAAAATAGGAGTTTTGGAAAAATGTGGCGAATCTGGTTCTAGAACTTGGTTCCAATACATCAAAATCAGGATCTAAGCAAGAAGTCCTACAGATGCCTCTAAAAAAAATAGGAGACATGAGTGAAGGTGAAGAAGGTAATACTTATCTTCCAATCACCTACCAAGATTACACAACTAAAGCTATCTTGGATTCAAGTCCTAGTGTTGCAATTGCAACCACCTCATTGTGGAAGGAATGGGGAAAACCCGCATTTAGAACAACTAGAATGAAGCTTCAAATGGCTGACGATCATATTGAAAGTCCTCAAGGATTGTTAGAAGGGATAACTCTAACGACTTGTGGCATAGAGTTTGAACACACCTTTGCTATATGTGATCTTGGCAAAAATAATGCCTATGAAATGATCCTAGGAAGATCCTTCCTATGACAATTGCAAATAGTACAAGATTGGGGAACCAACTCCTTGTCCTTGAAGCACTTAGGGGTCACAAACAAGGTCAATCTGAAGGATTATACCTTTAGAGATGTACCACCCCTACAGTGGAATCCTATCCACTAGGTGCGAGAAGATTCAATCTCTGTGGACTCTGTAAGTTCTTTTGATCCATCTTGGATGCATGAAGATACTCACTTGTGGATGTGCAAGCTCGCAGTGGAAGAGGAAAGATGCCTAAAAGTGAGAGAAGAAGCAAATTCTTAAGAAGCCAGACCAATTAGAGATCCAGCCTACACACCAATGATCTTTCCAAATAAGGAATTTGAGCCTCATGGTTGGGCAAAAATCTTAGCCACCATGGACATCATTGTCAATGAAGAATAGTGGACACCAGTCCACTATTCTTCATTGATTTTGGGGCTGCCACTAGTGCAATTAAGCACTCGTGCTGTAAAGGATTGGGCATGGAAGTTAAGCCATTAGAGGCTTATTTAGTGGGCTTAAGAGGTATGGAAACCCCTTGTATCAATGAGGCGAACATTCCTATCCTCTTAAACGATGTTTCTTTTACCGTAAAGTTGTTAGTTTGCCATGATGAGTACATCACAGAACATATGATACCAGCATAGGATTGGTTGTACGACCATGCAATTGACTTAAACCTGCAGTAGCAATCGCTTCAAGTCTGGGTTAAAAAGTAATGCCTAATACTTGAATTGGAAGGCAAGGGTCCTTTGGATTCTAGTACCCCACACTTTGCAAACATGATAGAGTCCCTTGTGCACCATTCCTCACCTATTGATTGGCAGGTCATGCAAGTGTTGGAACCCTCCGCTCTTCCAGAAGTATCAACATCACAATTGGAACAATCAATTTTGTAGAGCAGAGAAGGACAACCGAAACTAGATGACAAGAAGGAGGTGATCTTTATGACGAAAGCTACACATCCTCACTCCTCATGCACAAGGACAAGAGCTGAACCAAATTTCAAGACTAAACAAATATGGGTGATGAAAGTCAAGGCAACACCAACTTTGCCCCAACAATTCCCATCAAGGCAAGCCAACCATGCCACAAGAAGAACGAAGCAACTAGGACAATCTCAACCATAAGATATCCAACAAATTCGAGTGCTTAAGGAATTAGTTGTAGCTCAATAAGGGCGATTACACATGTGGGTACCCAAGAAACTATTACATGTACAAAACCCTATGATCTCTCTCATTGAAAAAAGTCTCAACAAAGAAGCCAAGGAGAAGCAAGAGTGAAAACCAAGCACAAAGATCAAAAGAAGATCAACTCATCACTTCAACAATAGTGAGAAGACAAGCAATAAGGGTATCGGTATGGAAGCCAAAAGCACTAGCAGCCCCCACAAAACCAAATAGCCGACCATAAGGGACACCAAATTTAAGAAAAAACCCTAAGATGAAGAGACCAAAAGTGATCTATATGCGGCCGAGCACGATTCAATGGATCCCTGTAAAGAGGGATGATAAATTGTCAGTTAACTATCAATTGATTGCATCATTTCCAGATTGAATGGATACCTCCAAACAAAGATTGCATCAACATCTGCAAGTAACATCATACGCCTCGACATGCAAAAACCATATGAGCTTGGCATAACCTCGTCTTTTGCACCATTCAGGTCATGCATTTCCTATGGTATGCATTAACATAGGGCGACATTACAAGACCATGCATAGATACAATTGAGAATCCTAGGCACATGCGACACATTTTACATATATATACACTATTTTATTGATATTAACCTCTTTCTTTTTTTTATGATAATATTCCAAAAAAAAAAAAGAGATAGAGAAAGGACAGGAACATGCGCTCGAAGAATCTCATCAGTGAACCATCAATAAGGACATTTGTCAACAACAAAAGACAAGCCAATTATCAATCACCATGATAGGAGTACAACACGAAGAGATGAACATCAGCTGACCTTTCACCATGGGAAGAACCCCCTACTTTCGCAACATGATAACAATGTTAGATTAGGAAACCTCTTCATTATCATATCCTTGAGCACTTAGTTCAAGACCCAATTTTTTGCACCATACTTCTTACAATACATTCCCCAAGTACGCATACATAGTGCCACATTATAAGGTCGTGCACAAGGTAAATATTTTCAACCCATGCACTAAATTACTTAGCCATCATCATTATGAATTACAAGTACTTGGCATGATGCCTATGAAACCCATGTTTCAAACATCTAGAGGACATCAAAGTTACAACATCACTACCTATGAAGAAATTCACAATCGACAACTGCTCAAAATTAACATTGAAAATCTTTTTTGAGCACCTAGCAATTTTCAAAAGTCATAAAAACACCATCATGTTGGAATCCAAGGAAGAAGTGCATACAAAGGGACTAAAACTTACAAAGGCTAGCAGTGACAAAATGAAGAGCCAAACAACTGACCCTGCTACATTTGGAAGATAGACTGCTCTTGCTGATACATGATGAACACTACCTCTCAAAGCACTACATGGAACACCCTCTCCAACAAGGGCTTGTTGGGGACGATAAACTCAAGAGGGAGAATATTGGCACTCAAGGTCAAGCACACAACACGAGAACGTGTCAAAGAAGTGGACACACAAAAATAGGGAGCATGTAGGGAGTTCAAAGAAGTATGTCAAATTTTCAAAAGAAATCCCTATAAAAACAATGATTTTGATCACTAAAAACCATTGTAAATATCATTTCACATTTTTGTCAACTCCATTTTGTTCAAATGGAAGAGTCCTCGAGCTTGAAGAGTATTAGAAGTATCTACGTACCAATTTTCATAATTTTTAGACTCTGTTTGAACCCTCAAATAAACCCTGGAACCTAATTTTTAACTGTCATCGAGCTTGAAGAGTATTAGAAGTATCTACGAACCAATTTTCATAATTTTTAGACTCTGTTTGAACCCTGAAATAAACCCTGGAACCTAATTTTTAACTAAGCCGAACACTAGGTCTGGACAAAGCCAGATACTAGGTCTAGATGTTAGTGAAAAACTATGAAAAGAGCTAGAGAGCTCATTTTTTAGATTGGCTTGATAAAGATTAAAGCTTTTGTAATAGAGTTCTTTTGTAATTGAAAGCATTCCATTGTTCCACTCTTTGTTCTTGCCTTGTGTGCACGTGTGTGTGCATGCTTCTATGCCTCTCACTCACGCACTTATGCCTTCACTTGCTTATGGTCATCATACCCGTTCTCACATCTCCGTGAATTGACAATTATGAAGTGGATCTCCTCACATTGGTACTCACCCTTGTGCTAGTGTGACAATCATCAAACCCTATCATTTACACCTGTGCGAGGAAAGTCAAACTTAAAGTATAATAATGTTTATAGCAACTATCACTCATTCACCACGATGACCAAGGATGATCGACGCTACATATTAATGTTACATTAAATTTAAGAAGAAATAATCAGTGACCAGTGTTCTTGAAGTGCTTAAACATATATGGACTAATGGATTCAACACATTTGAGTGAGCTATTATTTGAATTACACACCATGGTCCTCTCCTTTCCCATTCAAAACAGCATTTCGGAAACTCATTGTTTAAGTTCATTAGAAGTGATGGAGTATTTCACCCAATGTTGCAAAACTTTGCAACCACAGAGATGAATAATCTGTGGAACATATTGAATCTGTAGTGTAGGAAAAAAGAGTCAAATATGATCATGAGTAAGCCATAATTTGAACTGCACACCATGCTCCTGTTCTTCCAATTCTATACATTATTAAATTTGAAGAGCTCATTGTCAACTTCATCGAAGGTGATAATTGGGGTATTTCAGCCAGTGATACAAAAAATTACAACTAAATTCATAAATTGCAAATTCAAAGCGATGACTCATCTGTGGAATACTAAATCTGTAATATGCAACAAGAGTCAAAACTGTTCAAGAGTACTTAAACACAAACTTTGACATGACAAGAGCAATGCGTTTAATCAGTGGCATGAAGATTATATAACCTCAGGTACCACATGCAGTAATATAGGGTGCAGTGCTCCAAAAGGTGAAAAGAGGCTCTGAAAATCAAGCGGCTTCAAAACATGTTCTGTTCTTCACGATGAATACATATTGAAGAACAGTGGTTCATTAAAGTATGCAAAGCCGGACTTGTAATACAGTAATCATTCCAATATGATAAGGATCTCATCATGCCAGCTAAGTAAGACAGTACTTGAACAGCATCTTTTATCCTGATTTTTTATCAGAATTTTTTTGGATTCTATTGACCAAAATAAGTTTTTATTTTGAAAGATGATCTACTCATCCTCTGTTGGTTTAGCTCAAAAACAAGCATTTCAACAAGAAGACAATGCAAGCTATTACGGATCATGTTTTAGCACAGCCACACCTCTCCTATACCTAAGGGTGAGGACACCTTACAATTCATATGCAAGACATTATCATGACCTATAATGACATTTTACCTGCAGAGGACTAACATCATAAATATCGTTCATGTGTGTAATAATTACGTAGGCGATAGGGTTCTCTCGTACAACCTTATTTCCCAATCAAAGTATCAGTATTCGAGGATGTAAACCTGTACATATGACAATTTCATGTTATAGTCTCTCATATATCTGAAAATATGGTTAAGCGATAACAATATTATCTCTCTTCCTTTTTCTTAGGGGAGGCATCGGAAGGGAAGCATACTGTCTACATTTAGTGGTAGAGCAGTTGTATATGTCTGCATGTGTGTGTGTGTGTGTGTGTGTGTGTGTGTGTGTGTGTGTGTGTGCATGTGTGTGTGTGTGTGTGTGTGTGTATGTGTGAGTGTGTGTGTGTGTGTGTGTGTGTGTGTGTGTGTGTGTGTGTGTGTCTCCATGTGTGTGTGTCCATGCATGCATGCATGCATGCATGCATGAGTGTGTGCACGTGTGCACACATGTGCATGAGAGTGTGAGAGTGTGTGTGTGTGTGCACATGTGTGTGTTTGTGTGTGTATTAGCACACATGCATGTGTGTGTGAATTAAAAACATTATGTGACAAGATCACAAACTCTGATGATGGATTGAGCTCACTCCAGAAACACTTGTACCCACGAGCTTACATGAACTATCAAAAAAAAAAACATTGTTCTGTACAACCATGATATAGGCTTTCTGATAGGTTCTGTTTGAAGTGTTAGAAATGGAGGACAGAGCTCTCAAGAGTTTGTAATGCTACATACCAACGCATTAGCTTGACTCACATAATGAGTAAGGACTTTTTAGGGTTCACTATTCAATGTTACTAGTCTATCCACAAGGGAAGTTCTGATTTCTTCAGCTCAAATACCGGAGTCTGAAGCATGTGATGAAGCAAAAATTGGGGCTATTAAGACTCAACATCCCCAAGCTTAGGATACTGCTGCAGCACAATTAAATGTATCTTGCAAGCTAGGATAGTGCTGCTGCTGGTAAAAAACATAGTTTAGATTCACAGGCAACTGCATGGATTGGATGCCTCTGAAGGACACTTGTTCTCGTATGCCTTGTTCCACATTTTGATGCCAACAGACACTTGTGAATTTCAGCTGTCCAGAGAAAGCTTCATGCATCTAACTTTAATCGGTAAAATAAGCCCTCTACATTTTTATCAGTTCGACGTTAAACTCTGTAGGCAAATGTCCCAAATATTGCAATTCAGTACCCAATCATGCTCTTAAACTGCACAGTTCTCAAATCATCCCATTGTTTGTCATAACACCACAATCATACTTCAATTGTGACAACATTGAAGTGAGAATGATGCTTTCCCTCAATGGCAATAATTCACCCTGAATCAGGAGGTGATTGAAGTGTCATCTTTCGAATTGCTGAGAGGAATACTTATACCCACTTCAGTGAGATATGAATCTTGCAAATCCAGGAGAGCAGAACCCTGCCAAGAGAGTTCCTCTGATAATTGGGAAATGCTTTCTTGGCGAAGCTGGGCCTGTAGAGACGACCCAATTAGTTAGTAAAGGCCAAATATGGTACAGAGCTAGCAAAAATACATACAGAGAGGAAAAGCCTGTAGCGATCAACAAAATGCAGATTATAGACTCATGGTAGTAATCTACCATACGGGTCAGTTTGAAAATTCTTTCACGTGTTTATAGCTACACAATTTTAAACGTCCCACATGCCACAGTTTCTCACATGCAGCAAAAATATTCAATGAACAAATATACAAAAGTTCACATGCTGCATAAGCAAAAAGCTTAATTTACAGAATTACAAACGTTGACACATTGCATTTGCCCTAACAGGGATAGGGTGAGCATCAATATCAAAATGAAATTTCCCTTTTCACCAATTTTCTGATCCATGACTTTCTATTTATCTTATCATCATTAGTTAAATTGAGTCAACCTGAGTCAATGGTTTAAGGAAAGAATCTAGACACAGACTACTGAATTAACTTTTCACATAGAGAGACCAATCCAATATTTTCAGTATTGAATAAAGCTTAGCCACACACTGAAAATATATTATTGTGCAAAGAATCCACTCGAAAAGTAAGAGTAGAACCACATCTCTGCATTCATCAGTTAACTCAGTAAATTATTCATTGAGTCACTCACATGGAACAATGAGTTCCACAGTACCCGCACTCATCTTCACTGTACCCTCATCAATTGTAGAGACAAGCATAGGCCATGCATTTTATATAGGGAAACTGTTTATCACTGCAAACTAGTAAAGAAATAAAGAAGATATCCAGACCTTGAAAAATTCAAGAAATGACTCCTGAGAGTAATGTCATACAGTTGAACAGGATGGCAGTAGAATTACATGATTGAACAGGTGAAAGGTACACAACTGCAGGTTTTTGCAGTTAACATCATAACAAACCTAGAATCAAGATAACAGTGTCACAGATGGACTAAGATGATTGCAAATTAAAGGCTTACAGCAGCCCATGTAGGATTTTGATAATAAAATAAAGAAATCTATGAAAAACCATAACTGTAAGCATGAACACTTCACAACAGTAAGCACTATGATAATGATTTCATACGTATATAATGAGTTGTATACATGAAACATACACTACTTACGATACAGATATGAAAAAATAAGATTAACAGAAAGTCAAATGGCCTAAATCAGTATCCCGGCCAAGGTTCAAGTTCAGATACTGAGAAACTTTAAAGATCAATATCTATATGGATGAAAGATTCCAAAACAGAAAGTCCACAAGTTATATAAAACAGCAGCAAAACAGATCAAACACAACAGCTCAAAAAGAGGAATGACAAGGCATTCGTCGAGTTCACAATAAAAACTGTTATAGAAGATGTTCCAAAAAAAAATTCTTGCATGACATTTCATAGCCCATAAATATCCAGCATTTCAGCATTTCGAATCATTTTGAAAGAATTCAATGAAAGCATGGTTGTATCCATGGTTTTTTTCTTACACTCTCATGACATTAGGGGGGAAAAATGAACCGTCCTTGGGCGTTTTAGTTCAAGGGCTGATTAGTGATGGACCAACAAGAAGAGGGTGGTGGCAACAGTCTAGTCCTTTGATGTTTTGATGTGGTCAAAAGAGGAGAAAAACACTAAGAATTCGTGGTTTTTTAGTTGTATGAATGGTTTCGAAAGTTTTAAAAATGAATGAGAGCCCTTGGATTGGCTAAATGATCCAAAGGTTGAGTGGCAAAAGTCAAGGCAGCTGTGCACATGGGCTTGGATTTGCAAGGTTTTCAATGGTTGAGATCTTCTTCTTCCTCAAAAAAGGTGCCTTTTGATATATATCCTTGGATTAGATGTCTCATCGGAAGTCCATGATTGAAATCTTTGACTTTGTGCACCTTCAAATGGGTACCACTTGATCTTCTCACATATATACCAGAATGAATCCAAGCAAACCCCAAATTCACCCTCAAATGGAAGTCCAATTATAAGGTCATGAAAGTCAACCACAAGACTATATAGCATATCAGCTCCATTATGCATAGTATCGACTCAATACGATGACACCCCCCACTAACGCCATCAGTGCCCAATAGTGGGTATAGAACTCCGAATGAATACATGCTCACACATGCACTCCACAATGCACACACACCACGAGCATGGACTCACAAGAAGCTCTGTGAACTGAGATTCTATCACTTCCAGAAGTAAAACTCGGCCTAGCACAAAATGCAAACAAAAGATAGGAAGAATTACAGAAAATGCTTAATTGATAGGGTATACACACCATTTGATTTTCATGATCTAATGGCTGAGGATGAGAGCCCCAACGGAAAGTGTACCTTTGCATATCAACCCTTGGATGAAATGGGAATCAGATGGCTCCAAATGATTATGCTTTTGATAACGGCCCCAAATGCAGAGGATCATTGGATCTAGCAAGATCTAAGGAGAGAGTGGAAAACGAAATCAATAGAGAATCTCTCAATCCTCACATGTGTCAGACTATCTCTCTCTAATGCTTCAAGCCTTTAGATCCTTTCCATTAAATTGAAGCATCTAATGGCCCAACCAAATTCCTTTCTAGAATTCAAACACAATATTTTATGGAACATTATTTAATTGTAGAATATCACTTGTGGTTTTCTAAGGTCCCTTAATCTCTTTGATTAAACTTTTTTAATTCCTAAAAATTAGGAATCCTTACAAGACCCATGTAGGGTTCATTTTTTGCCTTGATGAGCCCATGCACATGCAGATATGGCAAGTATGGTAAACATCCTTTCCTATGGTTTCTTCAACCGTACAAAATTAAAAAAACTCATGAACTACCAAAGCCATATTTGAAAAACGTAAAAATGTAAGACATGAAAATGGTGTAAGGAAAATTCAGATTTTCTATTAAGCTATGAGAATCCATATGGCATATGAGTTGAAACTTGTAACAGAAATGTGAAATTAAAAGAACTCAGAAACCAAGCCGTGTTCTTGACTTGTTCTGACTCTTCATTCCCTGTATAATTGAAATGGAATCTAGATCAATAAATGATAACTCTTGACTCTTGATGCAAATGGCTTTAAGCCAAAAGCTCAATGCTCAAATAGCAATGTAGAAGTTCCACGCAACCTACGAAAGTCGACACTTTGAGATACATGGGCAAAAACAATACAAGGTATCAGGTGTTCTACCTAAGTGATTCCATACAGGTACGGCCCATGGCAAATACTACGGTTAGTATCCATATAAAATTATACCCATTGCACATAATGCAATGTCAATCATAGTCAAAACTCCACACCCAATAATGCATCCAGAACCAGTAATTTTTATATATTCCTACATTGTACACACAGATGTGTGCATACAAACACTTGGGTGGAAACGTAAATTCATTAAAATTTTGTGCCATAGTTCTGTAATTGCGGATCTAACAGAATATATGCCTAGCGCTGAAGCATCCCAAATTGACATAAATTGTTAAGGCATTGATAATTGAAGACAAACTGAGAATCACTATCCTTTTTTATCATGTACCTGACCAAGTTTGACACAAACATACAAAAACCAACCCTACAAAGATTTGAAACTTACACTCAATTGCATCCATTGTACAACCTGTTTCAATCTTCTCTCTCGTTCATCAACTGAATTAGCTTTTGTCTCCACTAGACTTAATTTCCTCCTTGTCTGCTCCAAAGCCTCAGCTAGGTCTCTGCACTTGGCTGATAGCTCATTACACCTCGAACAGCACCCTTGCTCATCTTGTATTTTTTGGCCGTGATCATTATTGCAGCTACCATATACAGACCGAGAAGATCCTCTACCATCTTCTTCAAAGTTTTCAGCTATCGCTCTGTTCTGAGGCTGATCTTTCAGTGAGTAATCATCTGGTTTGAACTCCGTGTGCTTTTGACTCGGTGCATTGTAAGCCCTCTTCAAATGAAGACCTTCAAGAGAAGTAGCTTGAAAAGTAGAAAAGCATTGATTTTCAATATTGGTTGAAGTTGATGACAGTTCCTGCAAAGGTACCTTCTCTGGCACAGGAGACGTTGTCTCTGAACTTGAAACTCCTGAATTGAATGTCACCAGCTGACCAGTGGGACTACATGGATATAGCCTATGAGTAAGTTGCAGGTATCCAAGAGGAAAGCTTGGAGCGTTGTAATGATCAATCTTCTCAGATAAAGAACCGCCTAAACCTGTCAAGGCAGGTCCAAATATATGTGCCGATGGAACATCAGGCGATGAAGGAGTTGTCAGATGTGCAAGTTCTGGAGGAGGTGTGAAAGGAGCAGTTGATAGGGGAGTAGGACTTGCTGTGGTTAAAGTAGAATGTAATGGAGGAGTAACCAGTGCATCACTCAAAATGAATGATTCCCTATATGAATCTGCCTTCATACCATTAACATAAAAATTTTGCTGGTTACCAAGCTTTCTTGCTTGTTCTAAAGAGCAGCTATTCGCCTCGGATGATGAAAACTGAGCTGATCCATTTCCCAAAGCTGCATAGAAAGATGCAGGCGAAGATGGGGGAGCACCCATAACCGGAGGAAATATGATCAGATGGTCAATATTATTCAGGGGGAGGCTCTGATTTGCAGAATGACTCTCTACTGGGCTTGACGGTGGTGCCATGTGAATCTCTTCTCTCTCATATTTCATCCGTCTTCGAGGTACGAGATGCTTGAATCTCCTCCAGCAAGCTTTCCAGCCTCTCTGTGACAAATCAATAAGAAGGGTATAAATGCATACTGAGGCAACATTTTATTTTGGTCTGTAAAGAAGAAATCCCATGCTGACGCTTGCATTGATAACCACTTCAAGATACACTGCTAGTGTCATTTGGAAGAGGGAACTACCGAAGGGGGCGGACGCCAAACTTCTATCCTTATGTATCCGTATTCCTCAGGAATTGAATGGCTTTAGTTAATCGTATTCAACCCAGGACAAAATAACATTCATATCCGCGAACTTCATCACATGACCCTTAATCTTGATAATGACTAAATCAATGCGATTTGGATTGGCATGCATATACTGTCCTCCCACTAAAATACAGATTTTTCAAATATAAATGCTTAGTAAGTTGCAAGAAATCATCAGAGCGTTTGAAAACGGCTTTGAAAAGGGACCTCGCGCTGTATCATGATCGCGTTTGCAGCCCGAGGAGTTACCGTGTTGATACTGATACAATGGAGAGATTGTGTAATCTGCTTCAGGTTTTCGTAGAGACATCTGACTATAGCACTAAGAACTCCATCGGATAGATAATGCACTGGATGATGAGGACCACAGGAAGCGAAAGAAAGAGAGAGAAGAGTCGACAGAGATCAAACGAGATCAAATATAACCTTCACAATTAACTTGAATCAGAAAATGAACAGAATGACCGCACCCTAAACGGGTATGCGGAAACAAGGGCACATATTCGTAGGCTGCATACTAACTAATATAGCCAGCAACTCCAGTAGCCTCAGCAACATGCATCGTTGAGTTGGGAGTTCGTCATACATGGGCAACCGACAGAAGAAAAAGCATCATGTGCAACCAACGCGTTATTAAGTTAAAATAGCCAACATACAGTACACTAGTTGGAACATTCCGTCGCTCCTACAATTGTTTATTTCAGAATAGATAGGAGAGCGTACCGTGTAATCGAGCGTGAACAGGGAAGACCGAGAAGGGAGGCACACTGTGGAGGGCGAACGAGAACGACCGCGATTAACCATAGCCAAAGATCTTACTTGACGCTATCGAGGAGAAGACAAGGTCGCTCCAGATTACGGAGAATTCCATCGGCGCCCGAGGATGATTGCCATCGCTGTCGTCGTATTTTTCTTGCCTCATCCACTCTGTCCGCTTCTTCGTCTCTTTTCCCACAAGATTAGATCCCACGTCCGGCCCGGCGGCCAGACACCATCACCACTGCTCTGTGTGTGTGTGGGCATGTATGTATGTACGTGCATGTATCCGTGCGCCGCGCGCGGATGGGCGTGTGCTACCGTCTACGTAGTTGGGAGCTTTCGTGCGTAAATTGGAGGCTTGAAGTACCTGGAAGGCATGTCAGAGGAAAAGCTATGCTGTAAGCGGAGGCATAAATGGTGCAACGACCCATTTGATTGCCAAGTACATGGCGGGGTATGTGTGAGTGCAACTGTGCGTGGCTGTCTGGATCTGTGTTTTTCGAACAATGCTGCTGTCTTCTATCTATCACGGCCTTCTTCTCGTGATTCGCAACTTATGTTGCGAGTCTATGAAAGCCGCCACCTCGATTGCCATCCAGCAACGGTTTTTAATGCTGCTTCACAGAGAGCTTGTCTCGTTGCTCATTGATATATACGAAATGGGCATCTGTCTTCGCTCCTCGAAAATGCAAACTTTCTTAGGCCATGGCTTTTGGCCCTCGAAAGCAGGAGGATTTCCTGTGGTCACTGCTTTGTTCTTTCTTGGAAGGAGTGTGCATTTGATAACCCATAAATTTCATTCATGCATAAACATTTGCTAGCATGTTTTATCACGCACAGTAACATAACTGCGCATGTTTACGTTCGAGAGACAGAATTCGTGCCATGGACATGTCATTAGCTGCGTGTTTTTTTTTATACTAAATGATGCTGGTCACAAATCGCACCACTGTATTAAGATTGTTCTTTGAAGAAGTTCGAGCCCGTGTAACTTAATGGTTTATGCTTTGAAGCTGTGGGAGGAAGTTCTGAGTTTAAGTCTTGGCTGGACCGAGTCTCTCATGATCGGTGCCTCTATCTTAAGAAGTTGAGTTGAGTGTATGAACATGTATTTTTAATTCATTGTGCTAAACAAAAAAAAAGATTGTTGGAACTCGTTCAAAAAGAATAAGAATGCCCTTTTTTTTATGACAGAAGAATGGAAACTATCCACAGTAATTGTTTTAGGATCAACACAAATAGAGAGTTGAAAGGTAGGAGTTGAAAGGTAGTTACTCGATCACTTGAATCCTTGAGTCTTTCTGTTGGACCATGCTACCTTTACCTGAGAAGCTTCATCAATCCCAACTTCCAATGGTCCCTCCCTTTTGTGTGGCTCTTGCCTTTTCAAACTTTTCTAGCGAGTCTACCCTCATCTAGGAAGCTCCTAGCCATTCTTCCTCGAACTAGGAAGCTCCCCGTTTCCGATGATGCCTTGTGTCACGTGCCTCTCTCTCTATTTTCTTCCCTAGTAATTTTACCCTCAAATAGTAAGCATGGAGTCCCTATGATTCCTTGCATATACACATATCTCTTGCCCCATGCCTTCTATGAAATCATGAGGTCCCATTAAGCAGGGTTTAGCGTTTTATGTCCACGTGAGTGTGTAGCCTGTTTTTTTTTTTTTTTTTTTTTTTTTTAATAAAAGGAAGTTCAGCCTTAGCCTATTCTCCCGGACTTCAATTAAAATAAAGAAGAAAAATTACAAGTGAAAGGGACTAGTGCCCATGGGACCCTCCAAATTCCACAATGCAGGGGAGGAGTATGGCAAGCTAGACTGCATTACAGATGAGGCGGATAAATCTAGCATCACCCTCATGTGGGACCCATTTGGGTTTCAACTTGTTGTTTTCGAGCAGATAAATACAGTGATGTCTAAACGATGGAGATCTCTTATCTCGGGAGATTCTTTTACCTAGAAGAAACAAGGATTTCTCGATCGACCATTCCTTAGGAGTTTGGCCAAAATTGATAGCACATCGCTCCCTCCAAATCTTCCAAAGAGTCTCACCCCTGATGGCATTCCAGAGCCTCGATGAGTAGCCGACCGCCTCACCCAACAGCACCTGTTGCCAATTGATTTGGTTCGTGAGTCTCAATACCCGGGTCACATGACGCCAGATAACACGGGACTTGGGGCAATCGAAAAACAGGTGAGCTAAATCTTCAATGCATCGATGGCAACGCTTGCACCATGGCGGCACTCCACAGATTTTGTTAGCCCTTGCATTGGACCAAATACCTTTGTGCAAGATCTGCCACATGAGAACCGACTTTTTGATCTCGATTAGGGGGTGCCAAATAGACATGAATTTCAGTTCCCAACGAAGTTTGGTCCAAGAAAGCACCATCTCTTGTTAAGAGTGTGATGAACATCTAAGTTCTCTTTGAAGTTGGGGATTCTGGATAGTTTCTTTCCATTGCTCCATTTGAGGCCCTCCAAGCAAGGAAGATCCTGACCGCATAGAAGGCGGGTAGTTGAGCGGTCCCATGCTAAACATCTTCCTTGAAGAAGAGTCCATTCCTCTAGGGTGACTCTAAGTCTCGGGTCCAAGTCTTCGAACCTAATCCACTGGCTGGTCTCTTGTTTCCAGAGTTGTTTCCACTGTTTGAACCCCTTGTTCCATAGTCGCTTTGCAGTTTGGAGGTTTCAAGACTCCACCCCCCTAATACCACCAATCGGGAACCAGATAGAGTCATTTTGTCTTATCCCAGCCGCCCACTTCCACTCATCACTGATTCTGATGAATTGTTTGGCCTTGTTCCAACTCTTCCATAAAGAACACACGAGGTTAGAGCCTTTAGGGGACACTGGGTGGGGGGAGAACAAAAGTGTGAGAATTCCTATGTCCTTCCAACCAGGAAGGCCAACTAGGGTAAGGTCTTCCATGTTTCTGAAGATCAATTTAGCCCAAGAGGACTCACTATTGCTCCAAGCCTTGATAAGCCACTTTGCTGCCAGCTTGTCAGCCAATCCAACGATATCCAAAATTCCCAAGCCCCCTGATTCTTTCGGGCTAATGCAAGTTTCCCATTTGATTTTGGGAATCCCCCTCCTGTTGGGGTCCCCAGTCCAAAGGAAGTTTCTGCAGATTCTTTCCACTTTGGCCAAGTCTTTCTCCTTAGGTCTCCAACACGAGATAAAATAAATAGTTGTAGACAACATAAATGTGTTAACAACCATAGCACGCCCTGCCAAGTTGACTTGCATACCTTTCCAATGATTTAGTTTGCTATCCAGCCTGGATAGCACCCAGTTCCATCGTTGGTCCATTCAGATGTCGAATCCCATCGGAATGCCAAGGAGACGGAAGACTTGCCCTCTAGGTATAACTTGACACCCCTGATCTAACAACAATTGGGGTGTAGGTCTACTGATTGCTCTAAAAGCAATTTTAGCATGGTTGATTTTCGAACCTGACGCCACACAAAAGGTGTCGAGGCACCACCAAAACACCTCAATGCTGTTTATATCATTATGCACAAAGGCATTCATGTCATCGGCAAAAAGTCTCGCAATCATTTGGCCATGATTTAGAGGTAGGGAAAGACCCTTGAGATTGCCAGCGTCCATGTGATACTTTAATAGTCGACTGAGTCCATTCGAGGCGATAGCGAAAAGTAAGGGAGCCAAAGGGAAGCCTTGCCTAATTGATCTTTTTAAAAGAATGGGCTCAGAGAGCTTGCCGTTGATATTTACTCTAGTTGAAGCGTTTCCAAGAAGAGTGGAAACCATCTTCGTGAACTTTTGGCTGCATCCAAGGTCTTTTAATGATTGAAGAATAAAGTCCCATTCCAATCTGTCATACGCTTTGTCGAAGTCGATCTTAATGAATACCAGATCTTGTGCAGTCTCCTCAGCAAACGCAAGGCCTTCCCAAATATCGACAATTACTTCAAGTATAGATCTACCTTTGATAAAACCTTTCTGGTCCTCACAAAGCCATGACTTTAAATGACACGAGATTCTGTTGGCGATAACTTTTGCAATTATCTTGTATCCTGTTTGGAGCATGGTAATCGGTCGCCAGTTTTCAATTTTGTTCTTATCTCCCCTTTTGTGGATTAACTTGATGACGCCATTATTAAGACACTCAGGGAGGGCACCGAAGGAGAGAGCCTCTTGCCACACCAGACGTAGTGGGGTGGCCACTGCATGTTTGAAGGACTTGAAAAACTCATTGGTGAAACCATCCGAACCGGGACTTTTCCCATTGGGAAGAGCATCAATAACCTCGATAATTTCATTCTCGAAAATGTTGGCATCTAGTAGGGAAATCATGTTCTGTGGGATTCTAGATTGAGCAACCTTTGAGATGGTTGCCATGGAGTCACGCCTATACGGGGAAAGGGGAGTCGAGACCCCGAGAAGATGGGTAAAGTGCTCGACGATGATAGCTCTATTCTCGACTTCTGTGCTACATTCGGTTCCATTGTTATCGACCAATAAGGGGATGGATTCCCTGGCTTGTTTCCTTTTGAGGATGTTACACATCTCTTTCGATGGTTTGTCGGCCTTCCCCGCCCACCAATCTTTGAAGAATATTTGAAGATTTTTCCTTTGAACCTCCTCTTCTAATCTTAGTCTTCCCCTGATTTTCAAAAGACCTTGTTGGCATTGTAAGTTACCTTTATTCACCTCTTCTTCAAGCCGTGAGAGCCTCCGGTACACCGTTTCTCTTCTTTTTTTCCGGATATCTCTTATAGCCTTTTGAGTCCTGATCAGAATTTTTCGAGTCCTTTCCACCGCGCTTCTCCAACACTTAGCCGGTTCAATACAGTGGGCAAAGGCTTCTGCCCACACTGCAGAAATTTCTTGGTGGACAGAGGGGAGGGAAACCAAGGGGCTTTCTGGAGCATGGGAATCGGTTTGAAAGACAGAGTAATCGGGTAGTGGTCCGAGATAGTCAGGTCCACGTGTTGGGAAATCGAAGGAATACCCCACTGGAGGATGGTGTTTTGATCGATGTAACATCTATCAAGTCTTGCTTTCCTCAAAGAGTCCCCCAATTGGAGATTTGACCAGGAGAACCCCTTCATGTCTTTCACCTCGACGAGGTCGAGATGGAGCTTGATTTTATCCCATATCTCTTTCTCCTGGCCATCAATAAATTTTCCCTTGTTATTCCATCGGTCCTCTAGAAATTCAACCATGTTGAAGTCCCCACAAATCAAAACATTATGTGAGAGGGAGTCAAGAGAAGCCCAAGTATCAATTCTATCCGCTTCTCCATTAGGGGCATAAATTGAGACCACAATGAACTGAAAAGGGAACTTGATAGAGGCAGCAATCCAACGATGATTCCGATCTTCAAAAGTGAGGTCACACTCCCAGACAAGGAGTGACTAATACCGATCGCAGCACCCCCGGCGCCCCTAGGGTGAGAAGTGGAGAACTAAAGGTGGTTTGGAGAAATGCATTTACCCCGTTTCAGGAGATCCTCTCCGTCGATTTTAACCTCTTGTAAGCAGATAAAGTCAAGGTTGAGGCACTTGTCTTTGAACCACTGGCCGAGAATCGCCGCTCTTGATGGGTCCGACAAACCCCTGACGTTTAATGATGTGAATTTCATTGATGATGGTTTCCCTCTTTGGGGGGAGGGACCCGATCTTTTTTCTTCTTGTGATCTTCTTTTTTCCTCCCAGCTTCTTGACCTAGGATCCTACTCTTGAGGGGGCTCTTCCATGGCAAGCCCGATGGTTGTTTTGCTTTAAGCTTTGACTTTTGTTGCGGTAATCTTGGAATGCATATCTGAAGGGCAGGACCAAGGAAAGAGCTTTCACTGTCTGGGTTGTCTTCATTGCTAGTAGTGAAGCCTTCCTCTTTACTCATGGTGTACCCTTCTTGGTTGTCTTCTTTGCTGGTAGAGCACCCATGGGTATTATCAGTGGGGTCTTCTTCATAATGGTTGTCCCCTAGGAAGTCGACCTCATTAATCTCCTTTTCTAAGTTACAGTACCTGTTATTCGAAAGAGCAATTGTCGTACTGTTTCTTGCTGTTGATCTTCGAGGGCTAACTTTCCTCCTGCGTCTTACTTTAGTGAATCCTTCTGAATCTGTCTCAGCAACGCGAGTTCCCTCTTCTTCCTCCATCGGTGGGGGTTGACCCCGAGTGTCAACTTGAGGGAAAGGATCCAGGGTCCCATCTAGTTTAAGCTTGTTTTTATTGACTTTTCTTCAAGGGGGAATCTTTGATCCTATGACCTTGATGCCCGCACCGAAAGCACACGTTTGGCAAATTCTTGTAAGTAACCTCCTGTGTCCAAGTCTTATCATCTCCACAATTTATGGAGATTTTTGAGGGAAGGACCTGATTGAGGTCTGTTTCAACACAGATCTGTGGGTGCCATCTTGCATTGAAAGAATGTTGAGCACCATCGTAGATTGACCCCCCTACATCCCCTCTTGAGGCCATTGGGCGACCGATCGGTGAAACGATTTCTCGAAGAAATCCATACAGAAAGTATGACAGATTGGGAAGCTCCACCCAAAGTGGGTAACGAAGCGGCTTTGATCTATTCGGAACAAAGTCTGGGGTCCACTTAAATAGGCAAAGGGTGGACCGGCCCACTTGCCAAGAGCCGGCTTGAGGGCTTGGAAGGCCATCTCTTCATTCTCAAACACTAGAAGCAGGTGATTTGCAGGCAGGAATTGACATTTGCACACAATTAGGCCACGCGGGAACCACTCCTTGCAAAGCTAAGCTCTCACACTTTCAAGAGGGGGCCTAGGGCCAAAAACTTGACCGATCAGACACGTTTTCATCAGTTCTTCTTGCTTTGCCTCCACAGATTCTTTACACAAAGATACCATTGGAGGGTCAACGTCCGATGAGACAGAATCCATCCCTCGGGGGCACTCGGGCTCTGGTGGGGCCACGTTGTTTAAGACCAGTGATGGAATAACACTCATCATTAGAGAGAATACTTGAATAGCCCACGAGCGTCTCTCATTACGCTAACAACTGCATCGAGGTGTTTTGGAACGGCCAGCAGATCAAGTGATGCCTTTGTTTAAAATGAATCTTAAAAAGCTACAATTTATCAATGGGATTCAGCCAAAAAAGAAAGAGGCAGCGTGACCCACTTCGATGCCTTGAGATTTTTTCCTTTTTTTTTTTTTTTTTTTTAAGAAAAAGCTGGACCGAGAGAGAAAAGAAAGCGCCATCACGATGAAGAACAACAAAAACTCCATCGCGTTAATTGAGACTCAAACACCGAGATTGCAGAAAACGAGCAGTTAATGAATCTGAACCGGCCGCCACGATTGTACAACAGAGAGACTTTGCTGAGGCCCAGCTAAGTTTAATTTACGAATACTTCGATCCCTTTTGATAATCACGAGTGTGTAGCCTGTTTTTTTTTTTTTTTGAGAAAAACAGGAAGTATAAAATTGATGCTAGAAAAAGATTACAAAAACTGACGAACTCATCTCAAAAGAGAGAGCTATCACTTGAGATAGTGATTGACATAGTCCTCAAGAAAAGTGATCAAGTCACTCCTAGGTTTAGAATACATGGGGAGGAGTTTGGCTTTCCAAACATTATAACGGTTATTCTTCATTATCATAAAGGGGCTCATAGGGACCATATGAGGACATTGGCAGGGAGTACGGTAAAGGTTGAGGATCTTTCTCAAGTTGTGTAGCCTGTTGAGAATGTGCGAGTAAAGAGAAGTATCTTCAAAAATGGACAAAACGTGGGGGGGCGCTGCCTTCCAACATGCAGGGAAGGGATAGATTATTCTATCTGACAATTCGTCTATCACAAGAACAGTACTCTTCCATTAACGCTACACACAAGGCTCATCATATTGACGGTCAATATGGGCAACAGTCCTTCTTCTTCTTCTTCTTCTTCCGCGTTGAGATGCACATGCCTGAACATCATCACGATGTCGCTAACAACGGTTTCAACGAATCTGAAAGCTCAACATCAATGGAACTCCATCCAACTCTTTCATTCAACAAGAAAAGGTGCATTCCGTAACCATATAAGCTTTCTTCTGTGTCTTTCTGCAAATGCATTGTCAGCTATTAGAGCCAAAGGAATCAATATTCTCAAAGGAAAGAGACAAACTGCATTTGACTATGCCTATAAGTGACAACACAACTACCTTCATAACTGGAATGTCGTCACACTCTAAAGAAGATAAGTTCTGTGAGGACACTGTCCACCCCATTCGGAAACCTTCATTCATTACCACATTCATTCATTTTCCTAAGTCCGCTTTAGAGTTTAATATATTGACAAACTACTACGATACACAAATGGAATATATATATATATATATATATATATATATATATATATATATATATATATATATATAGATAGAGAGAGAGAGAGAGAGAGAGAGAGGAAGGGGGTGTGGGGTAGTAGGTTAGAAGAGACAAAGCATTGTTAGAATTCTTTCCTTTCACACAGTTGTTGATATTGATGGGAGGACTTATAATCTAACCAACTGCTTTATACGAGAATGTAACTGTATTGGAATCCATTTGGCTCTAAGCTTTAGAGATAGAGTCTCGATCTTGCTACAATGTGAGGAAATAAAGAGAACGTGTTGGGAAAATAACATGCATATATATTGATGCGTGAATGAATCATACGTACATGCTGCATACATCTTTGCATATGGACAAATTTGTGTCTAATTATCTAAACATATACACATACTCAAATGTGTGTTTGCATTTGCGCACACACACGTTCACACACATTCACATATACACACATATATTCAGACACACATAGGCATGGGCCACTTGAAGTTGGTAGACCACACCATAATGAGTGTTGATATATTTTGGTTGTGATGTATGTGAACACACTAAGGACTGTTGGTGCACTTTTCTCCTTTTTTAGGAGGTTTTTTCCTCCAACTTGTATATATGCCTATAACCCTAACGGGTCACTTATCTTTGTACATTTACTTGGTAATACATTCAGTATTGTGTATCGTGCTCCAACTCTTCTTCTTCCTTGTGTTATTCACATGTCTCTAGATCTCAAACTCCAACAATTAGTATCAAAGCAGGTTGTTGATTCATCTAGGGCATCGTTGACACCCCTCTGATCACAGTATCAGAATCACATGAAAATGGTGAGCATACTTAGGGTGATTAGGAGTTCAAAAAATGTTTGTTTTGTGGTATCAAAATTTTAATATGAGCTCATTAATTCGGTCTCTGAATGCAATGTTGTAGTGCCTATGTAGATAATTTTATCCTTTTGTGCTAAACATATATACAAGTTTTTGTTCATCAGTATAAGTGACTCGAAGTCTACTACAAGTTTAGGAGAACTTGATGGGGTACTTATGTTCAACTTTTTGAGATACAATCATTTTTTTGCATCAAGGTATTTTAGTCAGTGGCCATGGCTCAAAGCAATGATGTATTCCGTATGTTGGTTGTTGAGGACAAGTTGGATGGTACTAATTACCATCTATTATGGGCATATATGATGTGTCATGTATTGGTGGCAAAAGGAATGTGGAATATTATGTAGGGTGCTGCAAAACAACCTACTACACTTGCAAATATAGTTAAGATGATGATCTTGAAATTCTTGTTTGTGTTGCAGTTCATGTTGCACCTACTATAGAGCAACTTTGAGGGGATGGAAGGAAGCTCAAGTGCATGCATTGATAGCTTTGTTTCTCAAACATACTATTATCCCTCACATTCGCTCTTGCAAAACAGTAAAGGATGCTTGGGCTACACTTACCAATTTATACTAGGCAAGAAATGTGGCTCCTTTTGCTTGCTTCCAAAAAGAGTTGGAGAGTAAGCATATGAATGAAGGAGCTTCTATGGATAATTTTTTGACAAAGATCAAAGATTTGAAAGAGTAGTTGATTTTTGTAGATGAAGTCTTTCTAGATGGTTCACTTATGCAAACCATCCTTAATGATATTCCAAATTCATATCAGAGTTTTGCTTCTACTCTTTGCTTAATGATGAAAAGAAATCCAAATGCCTTAATATTTGAGGAGTTATTCTCTGTTTTATTGTAGGAAGATCAGTCTAGGCAAAACAAGTCCATTATGCATGTTGTTAATCAAGCTTTCTTAGCTAGTCAAAAGGGCAACGGTAAATAGAGATCTACTAGTAAGCAAAAATCTCCTAATTTTGCACAGTCAAAAAAGGAAAAAAAAAGACAAGAAGAAAACAAAAAAGTAGAAATAGTTACGCAAATATTGTAAAGACATGTCATAAAGCGTTGTCCAAAACTGACTCCAAAAGATACAAAAAAGAAAGAGGTTGGAATGGTTGTTGTAGAGGCCTCCACACCTAAATCAAAGTGTGCTAATCTTGTGCAGAATAAAGAATGGTTCTACTTTTTGCAGCTATGACCCATCTTCTCATGAATAGTGTGTGTCCGCATTAGACTCAGATGTTTGGTACTTTGATAATGGGGCAACCAAACATATTACCCCATAGCATAGTTTCTTCAGTTCACTTGACCCTGCCCCTACATCGAATACTCTCACATGCACTAAAAACTCCTCTTATCCGGTAATGGGAGTTGGTAAGATCATTCTATTATTGATGGTAGTTCTTTCACATTGTCATATGTTATGTTTGTGTCAGGGATCAAGAAAAATTTGTTATCAATTTTAATATTAGCCAAGATTGGTTTGGTTATCAAATTTGTTGATGATAGATGTATAGTTCATGATCTATCAAATTGACCAGGTACGTGCTTCAACCTCTTCTTCAAATCATGTTCCTTATCGTATTTATAGTAGTGGAAGAGAAAGGTTCAAATTCTTAGCTAGATCTGATTTAAATTCTTTGCATTTCTTAGATAATGGTCATATTCATTAGTCTTCTTTCAAAATGGCCTTAGTTAATACTCATTACACTAATAATTCAATAAAAGCTCTTCTTCGTTTAAGGCATTTAAGAAAAAAGCATTTGCATGAAGATAATCCATTAAGTCCAATTCATTGTTCACAAGTCATTTATGTGATCTATAATATTTATGATAGTTCATTTTTATATGTTGGTCAAACTTTTAGGACTGCATTTATTCATTTTCAAGAGCATGTTAGAGAAGCTAGGAAAATTCATTCCAAAAGAATTTTAATTGAAAAAGTAAAACCTCTTTATGCATCCATAGCAAAGTATGGTTTTGAATCATTTCGTTGTTTTCCTATTGAACATATAGAAGGTAATTTTAGACACTCTAAAGAGTTTTACAAAGCAGCTTTGCTTAGGGAGTTATTTTGGATGCGAACTTTACATAACTTTTTTCCTAAAGGCTTCAATTTAGAAGGGAAATCTAGCCTTCGTAAGAGTAGATCTATCAATAAGAGAACTCCTATATTATGGCATAGATACCCAAAACTTTCCTCGACCATCCAATCTTCTCGATATACAGAACTTTGGGATCCACATCGTAATATTAATGTTTCTGTTTCCTCTCCCCATATGTTCCTATAGGTTAGACTCTTGTGATGAGGATTTCCTACCATCATCTTCTAATGAACATTTGTTTAGCTCTTTGGATGATCAATGTCTTAAGTTTAGTGATTTTAAAAGAAGGAGAATTTTCTTGGATAGAATTATGCAAGAGGGATATTTTTCTTTCAAAATCTTTGAAAAGTATAACAAAAGATTCATCTTTAAACTTCTATATATCTTGGAAAATTTTTCTCATGAGGATTTGAGTCTTAGAAAATCCCATAGTTTTCAACTTCAAATTCTCATATCCAAATTTCTAAAATCCTCTTGTGTTTCTCATAATCCTTTATCTTTACTTCTCCACAAATGGATAAAGTTGGTTTGAACTCTATTTTGAAATCAAAAGAAGTGATAGAATCTCTTCCTTCTTATATTAGAAAGCTTTTTGGGTCCATCCTTTGGTTACATACAAATATTTGAAAACTTTGGGTAAAAAAGCTTTCAATTACAATGTTATTGGAAGAAATATGAAAGAGCAAGATAGTTGTCAATTTCTAGAAGATCTTGTTCTTGCAATAATGGTTCCTTTTCCTCTTTTGTAAACAAGGATTTGGGTCATATAGTTTTTGCCGATTGTTCTATTCTTCCTACTAGTAGCTTGAAAGAACTTTTTTCTAGAGGAACAAAATATAGACTTCATACCTCTAAGGATGCTTGCATCCTTAAAGATATAGAAAAGGGCATTGATAATTTCATTCTAAAATTTGAAGAATCTTTAGGTATTCATGGAATTTTTACACATCAAAAATCAGTAGTAATGAAGAAAGTTTCTATTAAGGTTGATATAGCTTTAGAGAGGAATTCCCCTTCATTACATAGCTTATCTATAAGTGATTTGACTTCACTAAAAATTTTTCATAAAAACTTTGTGATTTCTTATGTGGATAAATGTCTAAATAATTTTGTTTTTACTTGTAAAAAGTTTTATGTAGAGTGTCTTATGAAAGAAACTCACTCCTCTACATATCAATTTTGCAATGTATCTTTTGGATAAGTTATTTGAAGTCATCAAGATTTTTGTAAATCTTATGGTTTCAAACTGTATCAAAATTTATCATTTTTATATATAGTTTAGAAATTCCATAAGAGCCCCATCAAACCGAGATTTATAGTTGGAGAAGTTATTTCAAGTCATCAAGATTTTTGTAAATCTTATGGTTTCAAACTGTATCAAAATTTACCATTTTTATATACAGTTTAGAAATTCCATAAGAGCCCCACCAAACCGAGATTTATAGCTGCAGCTTGTAATAGTTCTCTCATGGATGTTTCCAAATGGTTAAGCAATTGTTTTAAAGCCATTTTACCTACTATTCATGATATTTGGAAGGAATTACTCAAAGATGCAGATGTGCCAACTTCCTCTAGTTGGATCTTAGATAATTCTCTAGGTGTTATTCCTGTAATAAAGTCTCTCAACTCTTCAAGAACTATAAAAGAAAAATC
>CM035407.1:226910967-226975967 GCA_020310875.1 Ceratopteris richardii
ATAATCAGAAATCGCATAAACCTGTAGGAAAGTTCCACAAGAAAGACCACGGGGTGTTTTTTAGAAAACAATCATTCATACTTCAACGATTTAGAAAAAAAATTACTTAGAGAAATTATCATGAAGATGAACAAAGAGTATCAAACATAATCAAAATTTCATATTTTGTTTATGAAAATCATGCAACTACCATACATCCTTTGATTTAAACGATCATGCAATGAACTTCCATATATCCTTTGATTTTTTTCAACACACATCTCGTGAAAGTCTATTCATAACTGTTTCAAGTACTCCCACCCTCTTCCTTTGCATATAATGTATAATGTTTAGTATATCAAATTTAGCATATGCATCAATATATGGTACGTCGCAGTAATGTTTCTGAATGATCATTTTTCTTACATATTTGTTATACAATATCGATGGGCTTTTCATAATCGGGAAAAGAGAAAATCAAGAAATTGCACTTTCTCCACTGTCTAGATCTAACTCTGTATCTAACTTCTCCACGATTCTCTCTGCATTCTGCTGCATGCCCAAGTATGTCTCTCTCTCTCTATATATACATGTACACGTAAATGTAATCCTTTCTCTCTCTCTTACTACGCTTGCGCGTCGGCGACCATAGTCAAAGCAATCCCTCTCTGTACTTGCAGATTATACACAGCCCTAAAATCTAGCGCTAACGTCTCTCTCCCACGCTGTCCTCCTATGTAGCCAAAAATCTCTCTGTGAAAATCCTGCACAGGATCTCTTCACAGCGCTGCCACCGTCCATCAGGGTGTTACTTATCTCCCTCTCTCTCTCTTCCGACCTGACACGCTGCTTGTATGCGCACAGCTCTCTCTCTCATTCTCTCTTCCTCATCTATAGTATCAACCAATCGATGCCAAGCCCTGTGCGTGCTCCCGAAGTTGTTGCCACATCGCCGCCTGCCCGTCGTGAGATCCTCCAGTGCCATCAACAGGCGTCCTCAATTCTCTCTCTCTCTCTCTCTCTCTCTCTCTCTCTCTCGCGTGCGCGCTGTGCCGTCGTGGGAGGGGGAGAGATTCCCTCTCTCTCTCTGCTGTTTCTTCTCTCTCCCTATGTTTGGTATGTCGTGAGTGATCAACCATCTAATTCCATCTGCCCTACAAGCAAGGCTCGCTCTCTGACACACGCAGCGACCGCTCAATAACTCTCAGCATCGGGACCGCCTTTGACTCCCTCTCTCTCCTCTTTGAAGCGCAGCGCATCTGACGTAGCTCCCTCTCTCTCTCCTCCTGTTCGAAATCAGCTTCCCACATCACTCACAGACATAAGATTTGTAACACCTACAAATTCTCTCCAGCAGCCGAATCGGATTTAAGTGTGCGCTGTCGGCTCCGGTCCTCTCTCTCCATATATCTGCAGCGCCGACTGCGCCAGGTGGTTCCTGCCAACCTATCATCTCTCTCTAGCAACAAACATTCAGCATGAGCTTCCATTTGTCTGAGAATGCTTCCATTTGTCTGAGAAAGTAGTCATTGGTTTATGTCATGGTCTTAGACCTGCTCAGGAAGTTCTGAAGAGTTGGATGAAGATTAATTGGGAAACTAGAGGTCTCTTTGCTAAACATATTCAATATTTACCTAATAACTACTTTCTGTTTTTTTTTGAGGATGGAAATAATGCAATGCAAGTGATAGCTGAAGGTCATTGGCTTATACGAAATACTCCTATCTCTTTTTTTAAATGGTTTCCTGGGTTTAATCCCAGAGGCCCAAAACCTACTAAGGTTCCTGTGTGGATTGAACTTCCTGATTTGCCTGTAGAATACTTTCCTTGGATTGAAAAACTTGGGGGGCTTTTAGGCAGGGTTCTTGGACAGAAATCTAGGAACGGCTTTAACCCTAAGTGGGATCCGATGATGCTTGTTGAAGTAGATATTTCCAAAGAAATCAAACCTACTCTAGTCCTTAAGAATTCTGAAGGGTATAAGTTGCATGAACAAAAGGTAGTGTATAGGAATTTACCTAATGCTTGTTTTCACTGTTATAGACAGGGTCATTTGATTAAGGATTGTCCTTCTCTTGTGAGCAATCAAAGTAAAGAAAACAGAGATGATAAAACAGGAAAACAGGGTTCTTATGTTAAGAAGGAGGAAAATCTCAAGGAAGATTTAGAACTCAGAAAGCAGACAGGTAAACTCAAAAGGAGGTCTTTTCAGGTCGGTTTAAAATCTGAAACTCTTGTTAAAGGTATTAATAATCCTTTTCAGATTCTTGATTTGGATAATTCTTTTGAGTCTGAAAGTGCAGATTCAGCTAGTCAACAAAAGAGTAATAATGAGCTTTTGGCTACCAGTTCGGATAGGAACCACTATGAAAGCAGTGAGGGTTGGACCGTTGTGGGTAAGAAAAACAGTGTTAAACCCCAATCTCTTAAATTTAATCCCTCCCATGTTCAGACACACTCAGAAGAAGACAATGAATGTGGTCTACAAAAATCTAATGACCCTTTTGTAGAACAATTGAATAAAAGTGATGAAGAAGGGATGTTTCAGGCAGGGGTTTTAGATGATAATGAAGATAATATGATTATTGATAAGATTGCTAGTCCCTCAGTCAAAGATAAGTCTAAGCCCAAAAGGAAAGAAGTTATCAGGACTTCAATCTCAGCAGTGAAACCGATCAAGAATCTAAAAAAATAATTTTTTTTTTTATGGATTTCATCAATTTTATATCTTTAAACACAAAAGGATTGTCTGATCCTGTTAGAAGTAAGGTCATAAGTAATTGGTTAAAAGATGCCTCTCTGTCTCCTGATTTTATTTGTCTGCAGGAACTTAAGATAGGTGGAGAGCAGCTTATGGCCAATCTGAAGATCATTGACAGTAATACCACCTGGTTTTCTACTAAACACAGTGGAAAGGGTGGGGCTGCTATTGGTATAAAGATTAACATTAGTCAAGTTGTTGAAATGACTTTGATTAGTGATTCCAATCAGTGGATTGGCCTCAAGTGTAAAGACCCTTTCAATTGCACTTTTATTTCTGTGTATGCTGCTAATAATCCTTTTGACAGGTCTAAGTGTTGGGAAGAAATTGGTAAGCTTGATGGGGATCTTATCCTCACTGGTGATTTTAATATGGTCACTAACTCTGCTGACAGAATTGGTAATTGTAATAATGTGATAGCTGGAGGTGAAAAAAATCAATGGTTCAGATTAGTAAACTTGCATAATCTTGTTGATATTTCTTCTAGTACTGGTCATACCTGGAATAATAGGTGTGCTAATAATAAACTTTCGGCCAGACTTGATAGAATTTACATGAACTCCTCCAGATTTCAGATTTTGTGGAACTGTAGTTGTTATACAGATTCCTCCCTGCAGATCTCTGATCATGTGCCTATAGTTGTTAAAATGGCTAGCAACAACCCGGCTTACAGAGCCGGGTGGCCTCATGTGGATATATCTTTGTTTAAAGTTCCTATAGTCAAGATGGAAATCATTAATAATTTTAAAAAGCATTTCTTCAGGGGATGTTCCCCCTTCAAGGCTTGGGAGGAGGCTATTAAAGATGTTCAATCTGCTCTTGCCTTTTTTAAGAAAAGGGCCAGGGAAACCAGATATAACAGAAGAATGATGCATATTAAAGAGATAGAAAGAATTGAAAGTTCCAATCTTAGTAGTAATGATAAGATTCAGAAGATCCTGATGCTTCAAGAAAAAGTGAAGTATGAAGACTACCTTCTGGCTTGTGGTGCCCTTGCCACGTCTAGAGATTTCTGGGCAGGGAAAGTGGATAAACCTAATAAACACATGTATGAGATTATGAGAAAAAAGAAAGCTAAAGATTTCATTCCTCTATTAAGGAAAAGCAATGGTGAAATTGCCACCAATATTAAGGATAACTTACAGGAGGCTGTGTCCTTCTTTACCAATGTTTTCTCTATGCCTCCCAAGAGAGGGGAGCAAGTCTGGAGTGCAAGAGCTGCCATTGCCCTTTGTAGGAAGAAAGTAGTTCCTCAGGGATTGGTCTCCCTCCTTGATCTCCCCCTTTCTGCTGGTGAGGTTAGAGAAACCATTAGTAAGTTGAAGCCCTGTAAGTCCCCTGGTCATGATGGCATTCCTAATGAGTTTTTTCAGGAGTTTAAAGAAATTCTTGTGCCCATTATTCTCTGGATCTGGCAAGAAGCCATAAGTAGAGGTTCTCTCTCTTCTTTCATTAATACTGGAGTTATCAAACTAGTTCATAAAAGAGGATCTAAGGATGATCTTAACAATTGGAGACCTATCTCTTGTCTGACTTCTCTTTACAAAATTTATGCCTCCTCCCTTGCTAGAAGATTGAGTCCTTTGATGGACTCCATTATTCTTCCTGAGCATAAAGGTTTTATTAAAGGAAGATTTATCCTTGATGCTATTATCACTATTTGGGAAGGGATGGATTATGCTAAAGACAAGAATATTGAAACCTTCTTTTTCAAAATTGATTTTGATAAGGCTTATGATAGGATTGAATGGGATTTTATTCTTCAATCTCTGCATGATGTTGGGGTTGGGAAAAACTTTATTAAATTCACTAGTGTGTTGTTTGGCAATGCTCAATCCAAAATAGCCATGAATGGTCACCTGTCTACCCCTTTTAAAATCTGTAGATCTGTTAGACAAGGTTGTCCCTTAGCCCCCTTATTGTTTGCCATTACTAGTGATGCTCTTGGCTGGCTTGTTAAAGACTGTATTAATAAAGGTCTTATTAAAGGTATTGAAATTCCTCAAGCTGCTGACAAACTTTGCTTACAGATGTTTGCTGATGACACTAATCTTGTGATGGAAGCTGATCCTATGTCTGCTAACACTTTTTTAAGTTGTCTTAATACCTTTTGTTTGGCTAGTGGTTCTTCAGTCAATCACCAAAAAACTGGTTTTTATGCTTCTAATGATTTTGTTCCTGACTGTGTGCATAGAGCAGGGTGTGACATCATTAAAAAAGGTACAGTCTTCAGATTATTGGGTATCCCAATGGGATTTGAAATTACTTTTCAGCAGAGATGGGACTGGGTCATTGATAAATTTAGAGCAAAAATCTTTAAATGGCTAGACATGCAGGCCAACATTTCCCAAAGAGTCTTTGTTTTGAAGCATTACATTCTTCCTGGTCTAACTTATTTCCTTGCTTGTTGGCAGCCTACTAAGAAGCAGCTTGCTCAAGTCATTGCTTTGTCCAGAAGGTTTTTATGGGGCAACTCTAAAATTCCGAAAGTAGCTTGGAAGATCTGCTGCATGAAGAAATCTGAAGGTGGCCTTGGTCTTTGTTGCCCCTCCAGGATGGCTAATCAAATGGCTGCTAAATGGATCCTGAGATCTATTTCCTCTTCAGACTTTTGGGCCTGCCTGATTAAAAGAAATCTCAAATTTTTTAGTTTAAGTAACACTAAAAGCTGGTGTAATTTTTCTATTTGGGATATTGTGACTTCCCCTGTCACCTTTGTTCCCAAAGGGAGTCAGTTGGTTTGTAACTTCTGGAAGGCCTGGATGTCTATTAAGGAAGGATACAAACTGCCCATATGGCTTGCAAAGAATTCCTCCTTTTTATTTCAGGACTCTTTATGGGTTGGCTGGTTTACTAATTTTAGGGAAATTTCCCTCCCTATAAGATGGCATAAATGTAAAAATCATGGTTTCAATAAATGGGAGGACCTAACCAGAAATGGTCAAGTGTTGGATGATAATCAAATTATGAATCTTAATGATCTTTCTGTGGCCTGTAAACAGATTATCAAAGAAAGGAAAATGCTTTTGCTGAACATGAGGGCAGAGTACTTGTGGGACAAAAATATCGACCTACAGGTGGTGGCTCAGGACATGTATGATCGTTACAAGTCGTCCTTCATCAGTATCTGTAGTATAAGTGAGAGATTGAATAAAAAGTGGGACCTGTCCTGGAACTATCAGCAATGGAGATACAGGTTTCAAAGCATTTGGGCTTACCCTATGACTAACAAGCAATCCTGTTTGCTGTGGTTGATTCTACATAAAGGTGTTTGGACTGGAAGCAGAGCTAGAAAATATAATATTGATGCAGGACTGTGCAAAGCTTGTGGCAAGGTTGAAGACTTGGAGCATTTGTTCTTTAAATGTAAAGACAGTTTGGACTTCTGGAAAATCATTCAGTTCTACTGTCAAACTGCTGGAATATACCCTCTGGGATTTAAGGAGTTGCTTATTGGAGAAACTTACAGGATGGACATTGCTTTATGGCAGATGGTGAGGGCTCACATTCTCTGGTTCGTTTGGAAAAACAGGAACAGCAAGATCTTCGACAATAAAGGAAAATGCTTTCTTTTCTCCTGCCTTGTTGGAATAAGAAGAATAGCTAACAAGTGCAGCAATATTCCCCTCAATGAGAAATTGCTTGAGAAGAGCCCCTTGTATATTGTAAAAAATTACCCCTTTAGTTCTTGGAAGAGCAAAATGCTTCAGATACAATCTAGGGACAGAAACAATATGATCAGTTACTTTAACTGGTATATTAGAAATGTTTTGATGTAAGCTGTGGTGGTTTGGGCTCCCCTTGCCTTGCCTTTAGTTGAAGCTGTTGTACTTAGTAGTTCTCCTCCCATGCAATTGTTCTGGGAGTTAGCCTTGTAATTTCTTTTCTGCATCAATATTATATTTTCTGTTGTGTTCAAAAAAAAAAAAAAAGCCTTCTTCTCGGACAGAGACATGATGGCGCCGAAAAGAGATCCGCAGGAGATTTTCACTAAGATGCTGAGTCTTTCTATGCTACAGCACCCATCCGTGGGCCTCTCTGATGATACCTCCCTCATCTCCCTCTCTCTGTGTAGTGCATGACCACCTCTAATCCCGATAACCATGGTCCATAAGTATACAACCGTGAAAAAACTCACAAACTAAGTGACCATAGAAGAAGACTACCTCCATCTCTGCCATCATGGAAGTATGAAAAAGGAAGTAAAACATAAATGAAGAAGTAAGGTCAAGGAGCATACCTGTAGGAAAGTTCCACAAGAAAGACCACGGGGAGGAACAAATGAGTTTAGGCACTTATTTATAGGCCTCCCCACCCTTGGGCTTTCCTCTAGAAACTTCCAACCTCCTTAACCAACTTTCCAATTTCAGACGACCATGCATGTTCACTTACTATTCTTGGAAAATCCCATCTCTTGATTCTATTTTTTATTTTTATCCTTTTTATTTTCCCTAAATTAATGTTTTGGTTTACATTTTTAGGGGTTTTGAAGGGACAAACCTAGGTTTTTATGGATCTAATGTCTGTTGTGTATATACACGGGTCTAACACACATCTCAAACTTGTTTTCGCATCGCACAATCAATTAATTCGGCCAAAATATGTACAAAATATACCACTCTCTCGATCAAAACATCACACAAAAACTCAAAAATAATGAACTTTTGAAAAAAAACTCAGTGCACACTCCCTGCGGGATTTCATCACGACATTCGCCCCCGCTAAACCTGCACATCGTCCCGATGGGCCAACCTGCAAGATCCAACAGAAGAGTATCAGGGTTCTTTTAAAATCTCTTTACACTTTTTATCTTTTTCTTTTCAAAACTCAAATCATGATCTTATGTAGTCATGCAATTTTTATAAAGATTAGTATGAGTTTTAGAAAATTAGGTAGATTCAAGCTTCACAATCATCATATTATGTTTCTGCGTCTGCAATCTGACAAGTAATCACATGAATAAATCGTCGGCTTTCTAGATCTTTTGTTTGTTCAACTGGTTCAGATCCAACTGCTCATTCTAAGTACTAGCATATACATATGTTTCTACTAACTCAGTTTGTAGAATATACCTCGATTCCTACTATTTATCTCCTACTTGTCCAACTCTCCATTAGATCTTTCTTTCTTTTTCTTTTTCTTTTTCTTTTTCTTTTTCATTTTTCTTTTTCTTTTTCTTTTCCTCGTCATCTCAGCTCAGCATTTCTTTTTATCTTTTATTTTTCACAAATCGGCCTATGTCGAAATCGGGTGCAACTCATGGACTTGTCCGCCCGGCCAAGTTTATTCCACCTGTCTGCCGACCCGACATAGCGCACGACATACACAACATCAGCCCTGCATGAAATCAACGTCAGCTCGTGGCTCTGACCACCCGATCAGAGTGACTCCACCCGCCTACCGACCCATACAAGCGCATGACAACAGATAGGTCATGCCTACGACGAAACTAGTTATGGCTCATGGCCTTGATCACCCAACCAAGGTAGTTCCACCCGCCTACTAGCCCATCGTAGTGCACCAACAACATACACGTGTTGATATATTTAGGTAGTGATGTGTGTGAACACTCTAGGACCGCCGAGGCACTTTTTTCCCTCTTTAGGAGGTTTTTTTCCCCCGGCTTGTATATACGCCTATTGCCCTAATGGGCTACTTATCTTTGTACATTCTCTAGTAATACATTCAGTCTTGTGTGTTGTGCTCCAAGCTTCTTCCTCTTCCTTGTGCTGTTCGCGTGCTTCCGCAGACGTCTAACTCCAACAATTGGTATCAGAGCAAGTCGTTGATTCTTCTAGGGCGCCGTCGACACTCCTCCGTTTGCAGTCTCAGATTCGCACAAAATTTGGTGAGCATACTCAGGGTGTTTTCGAGATCAAAACAGCTTCGCTATGTGGTACCGAATTCGCGATCTGAGCTCGTTTCGGCCTCCGAACGCACTATCACAGTGCTTGTGCAGGCTATTTCGTCCTTTTGTGCCAAAGGTATATACCAGTTTCTGTTCGCCAGTTTAAGCGTCTCGAAGTCTGCTACAGGTCTAGCAGAACTCGTCTGGGCAGTTCTGTTCAACTTTTTGAGATACAGTCAATTTTCTGCATCAAGGTATTTTAGTCACCGGCCATGGCTGAAAGCAGTGATGTATTCCGTATGTTGGCTGTTGAGGATAAGTTGGATGGTACCAACTACCCATTATGGGCTTATATGATGCGACATGTACTGGTTGCAAAAGGATTGTGGAACATTGTGCAGGGTGTTGAAAGACGTCCTGTTACACCTGTAACGAAAGGTACTGCAAATACAGGTGTTGGAGCTGATGAAGATGGTGTCGAAGATGATATTCCGCAGATTCCTATTCGTGCTGCTGTTTCTGTTGCACCTACTGCAGAGCAGATTCGTTGGGATGGCAGAGATGCCCAGGCACATGCATTGATAGCTTTGTCTGTCAAACGTGCCATTATTCCTCACATTCGCTCTTGCAGAACAGCAAAGGATGCTTGGGATACACTTACCACTTTGTACTAGGCTAGGAATGAGGCTCGTGTTGCTTACCTCCGAAAACAGTTGGAGAGTGAGCACATGAATGAAGGTGATTCGATGGACAGTTTTCTTACAAAGATCAAAGACCTGAAGGAACAATTGATTTCTGTTGATGAGGTTATACCAGATAGCTCACTTGTGCAGACCGTTCTGAATGGCCTTCCTGATTCATATCAGAGTTTTGCCTCTACTCTTCGATTGATGATGAAAGGCAATCCGAATGCCTTGTCATTTGAGGAATTAGTCTCTGTTCTGTTGCAGGAAGATCAGTCCAGGCAGAACAGGTCCATTATGCGTGTTGCAGATCAAGCTTTCCTGCCTAGTCAGAAGGGCAAAGGAAAATGGAGCTCTTCTACTAGTAAGCAGAAATCTGCAAATGCTGCACAATCGAAGAACCAGGATAAAGATGAGAAGAAATCAGAAAAGCAGAAATTGTTCTGCAAGGCTGCTAAAGAGGCAAAGAAGAAAGAGGCTGGAATGGTTGTTGCAGAGGCCTCTACACCAAAAACAGAGTCTGCAAATCTTGTGCAGGAAGAAGAATGGGCGTTTACTACTGTTTGCAGTTTTGACCCATCTTCTCATGATCAGTGCATGTCTGCAGTAGACTCAGATGTTTGGTACTTTGACAGTGGGGCAACCAAACATATTACCTCGCAGCGCAGTTTCTTCTCTTCACTCGAGCCTGCCCCTACAGGGAATACTGTCACATGCGCCAATAACTCCTCTTATCCTGTTATGGGAGTTGGTAAGATCATTCTGACTACTGCTGATGGTAGTTCTTTCACTTTGTCAGATGCTTTATTTGTGCCAGGGATCAAAAAGAACCTGTTATCAGTTTCTGCATTAGCCAAGATTGGCTTGGTTGTGAAATTCGTTGATGACAAGTGTACAGTCCATGATCTCTCAAATGGCGATGTGATTATTGCTTCTGGCATTTTATGTCGTGGGCTGTATAAGCTCATAGACTATGAAAAATCTGTGAATGATTCGGCATGTGCAGTTCATGATTCTCAGGCTATGTCAGATGCAAAGCTTTGGCATGCACGCTTTGGTCATCTGAATTTTGCTAGTTTGTTACGCCTGCAGAAATCTGAAATGGTGTCCTCTTTGCCCAAATTGAGGCACCTGGAAAACATGTTTGTGAAGGCTGTATTTGTTGGAAGTGAGGTAGGCCCTTAGGCTCATGTCACAAGTCCATGGTTCCATAGTTTCAGTCATGTACAACATTAATTCCAGCAATCTTCCATATTGACAAAACATGAACATACCACAACTTAATCATAAAAATGATGAGATAAAGATAGAGAAAGAATAGACGACATGTGTAAGGTTTTACGTAAGCCATCGCTTACTCATAGTATCATATATACCAATGTTCAATGTACAATGTGGGAGCAAAATTCTCAACCATTCTATGTGATGAGAAATAGATGAATGAGTGAATGTACAATGTAACAAACATATTCAGATGTGTGGGCAGTAATCTGAATATACATGAGATGTGTGACCTAATAGGTTATAGAAGAGTGAATATGAGTGACTGAATGAGGAAGGATCAGTGTGAACGGAAATCCTCAAACTCATGTGAACACACCTTCTTAAACACCTCATCAAATATGCATAAAGCATATAAGTACCGATTCTCTTGTACCTATGCCGAATAGGACTCCTCCTGATATGAACGCCACAGCCTCCATAAACTTCAAGTAGTACCTGTGTGCATAAAGAGAATATGTACCTGAATACTTTAACATAAGATGTGAATCTTATGTTAAACTCCATCCAATGTCTTTGAAGTAGCTAGACATCTTCTTATAGAAGACAATCTTCAACCTAACATCTTCGTGTAGAAGATGATCTTCAAATACGCCATGTAGATGGTCCCATCCAATGTCTTTGAAGTAGCCAGACATCTTCTTGTAGAAGATAATCTTCAACCTAATATCTTCCTGTAGAAGACAATCTTCAAATACATCATGTAGATAGGCGATCCTCACCATCAAGCTGCTAATGACCAAGTCTTCTTGCCATGAACAAGAGATGACCTCCTCTCCATGAGCTAGAGTGTGAGCACACCCTTCATCTTCTCCAAGAAGAATCACCAAGAAGAACTCCATAGCTGCTCCTCAACATGCTTCAAGATAGCACCATGGCTGCCCCATGTGCTAGAAGAAACACCACCTCTACTGAGGTCCAAGCTCTAGAAAGCTTGTGTTGATCCTAGGTGAAGGATGATTACAATGAGCCCAAGGTGCTTCTTATATAGTAGTTTGTGTACTTGAAAAGCACCCCTCCAAAAGCCAAAATAAAGCTACGATCTTACGATCTCCGATAAAGCATGATCGCTACGCAAATAGTCTTCCGCTGCGCTATTCGTTTTGCTTTTCTTGAGTTGAAAAGCATGATATCAAAAGAGTATATATCTCCGTGTAACGGTCGCGGGACTTGAACCCAGGCGGGTGGGATAAGAGGACGATGCCTTATCCACTGCGCCCGTCGATATTTGATGTAGGAAGGACTAGTATCACAGCTATACATTCTTTATCCGCCCGTCGGTTCCTCAAGAAAACTTGAGTAAAATGGACCAAGAGGATATCATTAGAGATTTTATACTTGTTGTATTCTTTGAGCAAGAATGACAAGCTTTGACCACTTTCCAACCAATGAGACATTGTTTTCCAACAGTATTTTGGGCAAAATGCAGCGTTCTTCCTTTCCAAAAGATGGTTCAGTTCGGGCTATGCAGAAATTGCAGCTTGTACATAGTGATGTCTGTGGTCCTATGCAGACACCCTCTTTTGGAAATTACCTTTACTTCGTGACTTTCATTGATGATTTTTCCAGGCATGCATGGGTATATCCACTCAAAGCAAAGTCCGAAGTGTTCATGTGCTTCAAACAGTTTTTGGTTTTGGCTGAAAATCTGTCAGCATGTAAAATGGGCACCCTCCGTTCTGATCGAGGGGGGGAATATATGTCTTCAGATTTTAATGCATTTCTGGCTGAACGTGGGATAAAACACCAGTGTACAGTGCCATATACACCTCAACAGAATGGAGTTGCTGAACGAAAGAACAGGTCACTCATGGAGATGGCGAGGTGCATGGTCAAAAGTCAGGCTTTACCACATAGTTTCTGGCTTGAGGCTGTCATGTGTGCAGCATATGTACTGAACAGGTGTCCCACGAAAGCGTTGCACTCTATCACTCCATATGAGGCTTGGCATGACCGCAAGCCATCTGTTGCTCATCTCCGTGTTTTTGGTTGTTTGGCATATGCATTAGTGCCTGAACAACATCGCAGAAAATTGGATGATAAGGCAGTAAAATGTATTTTTGTTGGGTACAGTTCTGAAAGTAAAGGCTATCGTCTGTATCATCCACAGACTAAACGCATTCTGGTTAGCCGTGATGTTGTCTTTGTGGAAGATGCTATTCAGCCATTGCTTTCATGTACTAAGGAGACATCTGTTACTTCCAAAGACATGTATGATACTTT
This sequence comes from Ceratopteris richardii, assembly GCA_020310875.1. Lineage (NCBI taxonomy): Eukaryota > Viridiplantae > Streptophyta > Polypodiopsida > Polypodiales > Pteridaceae > Ceratopteris > Ceratopteris richardii. Next base: position 226,923,743 of record CM035407.1, read on the forward strand.
GATGCCTCTTTTTACAGGTGGACAGGCTAGCGCTGGTCCTAATGAGGCAACTTCTCAGCCTTTGCAGGTTTCATATGATGATGCAGATCATGCCATTTCTGATGCAGATTTACATGATGCACTTGTTGATGAGAGAGCTGATATTGAACAGGCAAAAACTATGCCAAAATGGCTGGTGCAGACTTTGCGTGACAGCAAATTAGATGCACCTTTGTCATATCGTACTCGTTCAGGCTCTCATAGTACCTCCTTTGCATCAGATTGCTATGCTATGGCTGCATCTAGTCTCTGTGATGAGAATGAGCCTGTTTCTTTTGATGAAGCACAAAATTCAGAAAATTGGATGGCTGCTATGCAATCTGAATATGATGCTATAATGAAGAATGGTACATGGTCTTTATGTGACTTGCCTCCTGGCAAGAAGGCCATTGGCACTAAGTGGGTATACAAGCTGAAGCGTAAACCTGATGGTACAGTTGACAGGTATAAGGCTAGGCTTGTTGTAAAGGGTTATGCGCAGGAAAGAGGCATTGATTTTGATGAGACCTTTGCACCTACATGCCGTATGACTACTGTTCGGAGCATTTGTGCACTTGCAGCCCATCATGGTTGGAATGTACATCAGTTGGACATTAAAACAACATTTCTGAATGGTGACTTGCATGAAGAAGTGTATGTTTTTCAGCCCCGTGGCTTTGTGCAGAAAGGGCATGAAAACCAGGTGTGTAGGTTAAAGAAGGCGTTATATGGTTTAAAGCAAGCACCACGTGCTTGGTATGAAAAAATACATGCCTATCTGATTGCACATGGTTTTGAGAACAGTCCAACTGAAAGCACCTTATATGTTAAGCGTGCTAATGATGTGCTTTTGATCATTGTTGTCTATGTAGACGACATGCTGCTCACTGGTCCTCTTGAGAAGCATATTGCTGATTTCAAGGCTGATTTGCATGCCTCATTTGAGATGTCTGATTTGGGGCATTTGCATCACTATTTGGGCATTCAGTTTATGCAAGTTGATGGTGGAATGGCTTTGTGTCAAACGAAATATATTGACACATTATTGCAGCGTTTTGGACTTGAAGACTGTAAGCCTATTGCCACTCCTATGGAGACAGGTTTACGATTGAGTCTTCATGATGCTGGAGATGCATTTGATGCTGTTCTCTATCAGCAGGCTGTTGGATGCTTGATTTACTTATGCATTACTCGGCCAGATATTCAGTTTGCTGTCTCACAGATGAGCAGGTTTATGCATTGCCCAGGAGTCACGCATTGGAAAGCGGTTAAGCGCATCTTTCGCTACTTGAGTGGTACTCGGCTACTTGGGTTGTTTTATCCCAAGGGGGGATCACTACCGCCAGATTTGCATGCTTTTTTTGACTCAGATTGGGCTGGTTGCTATGACACTCGTGTGTCCACCAGTGGTTTTTGCTTCATGCTTGGTAGCTCATGTATATCTTGGTTGAGCAAGAAGCAGCCTACTGTGGCCACTTCCAGTTGTGAGGCTGAGTATAGGGCAGCTTTCACAGCGACTGTTGAGTGTGTGTGGCTCAGACGCCTTATGGCTGATTTGGGTGTTGGCCAGTCTTCTGCCACCACCATCTTCACTAACAGTCAGAGCACATTGGCAGTTGCGAGGAACCCTGTGTTCCATGCTCGCACTAAGCACATTGAGGTGCATTATCACTATGTCAGGGAGAGGTTCTCTGCTGGGGAGATCAGCTTGGCATATGTGCCCACGCAGGAGAACATTGCAGACCTTTTCACGAAGGCTCTGCCTAGGGAGAAGTTTGAAGCTTTCCGCAAAGCTTTGGGCTTACTTCCTTTTGTGGAGTGATTTCCACATAGCTCGGCACTTCCTTATACATGAGTGCCAGCTCCTTGTTCACCGCATCACTCCCAGGGGGGATTTGTTGATATATTTAGGTAGTGATGTGTGTGAACACTCTAGGATCGCCGGGGCACTTTTTTCCCTCTTTAGGAGGTTTTTTTCCCCCGGCTTGTATATACGCCTATTGCCCTAATGGGCTACTTATCTTTGTACATTCTCTAGTAATACATTCAGTCTTGTGTGTTGTGCTCCAAGCTTCTTCCTCTTCCTTCTGCTGTTCGCGTGCTTCCGCAGACGTCTAACTCCAACAACACGCACATATAAGCTGGCATGAGTATGAATGTTTCTTTATAAATCATGATCCATATGGAGGTAAGGTCTCACAAGAAATAAATACTAGGATCCAAAGTTTCCCACTCACTAAGTGTTCAAATCAATCAGCATATACATGCACTCGGTCTAAGCATGCCATCACATCCCCAAGCTTTCACTCCCAAAAGTCTCTAGTCTGCTAACTGATCTCACTCATATAATTTCTTAGTCATTCATGCTTCATGCACCCATAATAGATCTTTGTTATCTTCATTCTACATGATTTTCATAAACTCATACATATCTTTATCACACACATCAATGCAATGCATATGCTTCTATCAGAAAGAAAACACATCTCAAATCAGAAACGTTTCACCTGGTCATTTTTCTTCATTTTGATCCAGCTTTTCTTTATCTTCATGGTCTATCATTCTTCATCAGCATCAGCCTCAATGTCATCAGCATCCTCCAGAAGTTCTTGCTCAATCTCATAATCCGCTTCATTTCTTTTCTTGAATAATTTTATCCTCTTTCCTGCAATCAAAGATCTCAAAGGAGTATTGTCTAACTCACGAAGTGCATACGTACCATTTTCAAACACAGACGTAACCACATACGGCCCAAACCATCGTTTGATTAATTTCTTCTTAGCATCGTACTGAGTATCGAATGTACTGTCGTACACCAACACCCAATCATCTACCTCAATCCTACGTGGTCTGAGTCGATGGGTTTTGTCAAAGTAGATCTTATTCTTTAATCTTGACTCCTTTAACTTTTGGACTGCTTCTTTCAACTTTTCATTTCCTTGTTCTAATTGCTTTATTCTCAATGATAAAAGTTCTTCTCTTGTCATGCCATCATTCCATGGGAGTGTCAACCATGTCACTATCTGAGTCTGGATGGGGAAGACTGGCTTCTGACAATACATCAATTCAGCAGGCATAAAACCTGTGGACCGAGTGTAAGTCATCCTATCAGCCCATAACACGAATGGAAGAAACCTAGGCCACTGCTTGATGTCATCGCTGCAAGCCTTAGAGATCGCCTTCACAATGGAAGGGTGACCTCTCTCAATTTTCCCATTTGCCTCTGGATTATAGCAGTGGTGAGAGACAATCGAATTCCATGACGATCAAAGAATTCTTTTGCCTCTCTCGCATCCAACTCTCCCCTGTCCGCAACCACTTTCTCAACGTATCCGAATCTCGAGATCACTTCTTCTAAAAGGAATTTGCATACATTATAAGTAGTCTTCGTACGAAGAGCTCGACCTTCCACATGGTTGGTCAAGTCCTCTCTGGCAAGTACAATGTATCTCATCTTATCTATCCCTTTAGGCATGGTTACAAGGTCGACCACCCACTTGTAATGGATACAAGGAGGGTAAGTCGGATGTAACGGGTCTCTGTGCCTAACTGATGAATGCACCTGGCATGTAGCACAAGTATCTACAAAGCCTCTCACACTCACATAAATCCCTGGCCACCAGTAGGCTTCCCTAATCTTCTCATATGTAGCATAGAATCCTTTGTGACCTGCCCATAAGGTCTCATGCATTTCTCTCATCACTTTGCTCTGAAGACTCCTAGAACTTAGTACCCTCTGTGGACTCTTTACCTTGCCCTTAGCGTGTCGCCAAATAAGTCCATCCTTCAAGAAAAAGTTGTAAGAATTTTTCCTGATGGATCTATACTTATTTGTGGGCCAACCTAGGGAAGGTTTCAGAGTACTCAAATATCTTCCTATATCTCTCCACTCACCATCATACTCACTCTCACGGAACTGCTCATATACATACACCAATGGATCATATCTCATCACATGTGTATCCCTTTCTACCTCATCATCTTTATCAGACTCGTCATTGAATTTTGCTCTTGAAAGCATATCAGCCACTGTATTCAGCTTCCCAGCTATGTGTACAAATGCAGGATTTATAAACTTTATATAAGAGATCCATCTAAGCATAGCAATATCCGGAGATGAACAATTTGCAATCATGCCAATCAGTGGAAGACAGTCGGTCTCAACTATCACATTTGCCCCAGTGAAATACTCTTTATCGCTCTTTAAAGCAGTCACCAATCCTCATAATTCTCTCTTTATCTGTGGATATTTTCTCTGAGTATCATGTAGAATCTTAGCACCAAAGCGCATTGCATATCTCTGCCCCTCATCATCATCTTGCCCTATGACCCAGCCTATACCAATAGGACTGGTATCAACGGTCAAAATGATAGGTCTCTGACCTGAATAGTCAACACGCTTCAGAATCGGGGCTTCAATTAGCAGCTGCTTCAGTCTACGCATAGCTCTCGACTGTTTCTCTGTCCATACAAACTTCTTTCTCTTTCTCAGAAGGTCATATAAGGGGTTTGCAATGTGAGCAAAGTGAGGAATCCATATCACATAGAATACACAGGCTCCTAGAAACCTTCTCACCTCACTGACATTACGACACACTTCAGAGATCCTGCTAATGGCCTCAACTTTCTGCGGGTATGGCTTGCGGCCATAATGTCCACACAGATATCCTACAATGAGGACCTCATCAACGCCAAAAACCGATTTCTCTAAAGAAAGTGTTAGCCCCACATCTTCAAACCTCTCAAAGATCTTCTCACAATCAGCAATATGATCTCTCACAAACTTTCTACATCCTGAAGCATCTAAACTCACATCTTTCACTCTTTCCTCACATCCCTTTATTGGAACATCATCAATGAATGGCATAGTCATAGATGGTATAAAGTCTCGTAAAACCAGATTCATGGCATTCATCATGTGAGCCACAGAATTCGTCGCTCCCTGCGGCAAAGTACACATGCGTACAAGGCCCAGTGGAGTCCTCATGGTCGTAATGTCTCTACTCTCCACAGCCAACTGAAACTGGTCATAACCTGAATACAGGTCTCCCATAGAGTAGATGGAATGCCCAGCAAACGCTTCAGCAAACTCATCCACTATGGGTCCTGTCCCTACATTTCTAATTGTGACTTTATTCACAGGTTGCAGATCCTGAATGAAACGAAGCTTCCCATTTTTCTTTGGCACAGTAAACCACCTATTCGAATATGGAGCCGAGGAGGGTTCCAATATCCGCATGGAAATCTTTTCCTTCAGCAGCCTCATCAGCTCAGGTAAGTGAGCTTTTGGGACTGGTATAGGCCAGATATTCCATGGTATATGTGGCACCGTAAAGATAATCATAGGAGGTACTTGTTTTGGGTATGCGCACCCTATCTCATGTGGGAAAAGTGCAAACGCTTTTTCGTGTTTCTTGATGACTTCAATAAACTTCTGTTTCTCTTCTTTTCTCAAAAATAATTTCTCTCCAAACTTGATCTCTTTAATAGTGTCATCAATAAAATGATGCCCTATGAGCTCTCTTCGTCTCAGCATAGGGTCATCTGACACTCGCAGATATTTCTCATGACTATCTTCTGGCAATGGTTGCGCTATAGGCTTCACTTTCTTACCCACAGTCTTATACTTTGTATTTACATTTACTTCATGCTCTCTCATAAACTCCTTAATCATCTCATACTCTTGGATAAAGGTGAGCATAATGATTTCCGATTTCTTATTTCTCTCAAATGCCTTCTCAAGCTCTTCCAGAGTAGTCGAACTTCTCTCCAACTGGATCACATCTTCAATCTTCTCATCAGGTAACATCATTCCTAAATGCTTATAGTGTCTCTCATGAACTTTTCTGAATTTATTTGAAACATTTTCTTTCTGTAAGCATAGCAACTTGAATGCAGATGAATAAATAGAAAACTTTCAAAACTATGTACAAAGTCATGCGAGACATCAAACCAACTCCCACTGTTGTCTCGCTCAACAGTGGATCCTAACAGAAATTTTGATCAGCAGAAGCTCCATACTCTCCAACAGGCATACACTCATCATGGTCATGTGAATTAATAGGTTTCTTTCTTATATTCTTTCTATTCCTGGAGTGATTTGGACACACAATCATCACTTGCAGAGAATGAAGGCCAGATTTAGAACGGATTCGTGCATAGGCAGATCCATCATCCATGGCCTTAGTCTCCATTCTTACCTCAGCTATAAAGGGCTGCCCAAGGATAGCCTCATATGAACAATGGTCCTGGACAAAGAAGTCAAATTCCTCAGAAATCCCACCTATGGTCACAGGCACAAAGGTGCATGCCCCAAGCAGTGCTCCTAAACCATTATCCGCTGTCCTCATCCTCCATCCATGATCTTTATCAATCTGCCACCTAAACTTATCATAGAGCTTCTTAGAAATCACATTTATCTCTGATCCTGAGTCAATCAAGGCCAGAGCAAAACATGACTCCTCATTGCTCCCTAACTTTATCTTCATCTCTAGAGTTCCTCTCGCCCAAAAGGTCCTGCTAAACTCACTTTCTGTCTTCCTCATTTCATCATCAGGTATGATAGGACCTAGAGAATTTTTATGACACCTGGCAACCTCATCATCATCATCATCAGATGTATCACTCAATGTAACTGCTTCATTTGTCACTTGAATATCTTCAGGTGCTTCTTCCATCTCTACATCTTCAGGTAGTGGAAACCTCTTTCTCTTAACCAGCTTTATAAAACTGTCCTTGAACTCAGGCTTCGCTATGGAGAAGACCTGCTCCAAGGACATGGTCACTTGGCTCTTCAGTAAAATGTCATTTAATATCTCTCTTGCATCATTTTTCCTTTCCAACTCAGAAATTAATATAGCCTTTGGAGTTCTCTTCTTTTTCTTCTTCTTTTCTTTGTCAGCTTCTTGAATACTTTCTTGAATTTCATCTTTCTTTTGAACAGGTTCTGGTTCTTTCTCTTTCTCTTTAGTCAGTTCTTGAATCTTAGTTGGCCTAGCCGGCCTCTTTCCCTCTCTTATCTCCTTCTTCTTTGCCTCTGCCTGAGTAGCTATGGGCTCTTTAAACTGAACTCTCTTCTCTGGCTCTTTAGCTTTTTCTTCGGCCTCTTGGCTTTGCTTTCTGGTCACTCTTCTTTCTAGCTCAGTCTCTTCCTGACTCTCATCCCTTTTCCTCTTTTCCTCCACATTGGCTATATGGGAATAGACCGAGGATTCATCAACGGGAGACTTCCAGGCAGTCTTCTGCATAATCGCATCCCTAGCCCTCACTAAAGCCTCAATGGAATAATTTCTTTGGGGTCGAGGTCTAGGCACTTTTTCATCTTCCTCCTCAACAGGTTCTAATCGTGCAGCTGATGTACTTGCATTATTGCCAGATAAATCTTCATAAAACTTCTTCATTCCCCCCTTTCCCCAATTCACAGGTAGAGGAAGGCGGGTCTTGAAGTCACATAACTTCTTATCGATATCTATCACCAGTTGATGCTCTTTTGCTAGCTTAAGCTCTTCACAGGCATATGAAAAATGCTCTTGTGCATCACACCATACGCATCTCTTAGCCCCTCCAAACCCACTAGTCGCTCGTCTCTCAAAAGGTCCAGTGTTTCTTTGAAATGTGGGTTGCACTGGCGGTGCAGGTGTCTGTTGGGCAACAGGCTGCACTGGAGGTGCAGGTTGTGGCATCACATAGCCTTGCATATTTGGAATGGGCATAGTGCCTCTCTGTAATGTATCTACATAACTCGTACTCGCCTGAGGAGGAGTGGGGTCCTGATATCCCATAGAATTAACTTTATTGTGAATACTCGCCATTTCTTTTGACATAGACGCTTGCATCGTAATAAGATTCTCTATCTGTCGACTGAGAATCTCAACATGTAGCTCCATCGGCGATCGCGAAGTGGATGCAACATTAGCAAAAGCTGACGTTGCAGGCATATTCGGAATTGCCGGAAGTGGAGCTTCCCTAGGCAGTTGTAGTGTTACCACTGCAGGTCTATCGTATAACACCGCCTGATGTTGCCTCATTTGGGCAACCGCTTCTACCTCTCTCCTCACTACACCCCAATCTTCAGTCAATCCAAATCTCTTCCTAGGCTCTTCAATCCTCCTTTCGACCTCAGTCCTGTCTTCAAGACTTAAGATCCTAAGGAAAGATATAACTAGGTCAAGTTTCAAAGCATCTAAATCGGCCTGTGGAAGTTGTTCATATCTTCTCAAGAACTCATTCAAAAGTTGAGTGAGGGATGCAGTGGGCTTCGGAGAGCTTATCCACCGCAAGAACCCTTCTCTACTGTGTTGGGAAAAGTCTTCTAAATAAAACAACTTATGCAATTCTTTTCTGAATTCGGCCCAAGGCTTTGCTATATGTGTTGTAATAGGGGCTAAAATGGATCCTGATACTACCCGTGTGAAGTAATGTGTAAACACATCTTCGGGTAGACCATAAATCCGTGCCTGTTCCTCAAAAACATCTAGGTACTCGGTTACGTTCAAGCCTGTAAACTTTCCTTTTTCTCTCAATACCACTTGGACTACGCGGGCCCCTTGTTTCTCTATTACCATTTCCTTGAATATATCCTCCATCTCTCTTCTCTGCTCTGTCCTAGAATGTAGCACAAGGTCCAGTGTAAGTGGTTCAACTATCTCTCTAAGCTCAGAGTAGAGATCAGAGAAGAGGCTCGATGAGTCACGAGCCAGGAGGTAAAGGTCAGTCTAAGCTCTCTGATTTGCCTAGGCCAAAGTCTAGTCGAACTGTCCTCTCTTCGATTCCCAAGATTTCAATGTATTTTCCCCCTTTTTGTGATAAGTTTTCTAATGTTCTGTCTAAGCTATGAAATCAATAAATCCCTAGTCTTAGCAAGAAAAAAAAGTGCTCACACGTATGGACTGAACTAATGCAAAGTGTGGATGCTCAAACTCAAGCAGCAAGACAATCTTTCTCTTTCAGCAGTGTATGTGAAGCAATGCAAAAATCAAATAACCTGAAATGCTAGTACCTGGAAATATCTGACTCGATGTCGAGGTTCCTGTCTGTCTTCTCAAGGAGTAGGTGACGCGATGAGGACACTCGCCCCTCGGAAGTGTCGAGACGTGGGACCGTGGGCGTCGAAAAGAGACCATCCGATACCGCAGTGAAACACGTGATGGAGATCAAGCTCGAAGATACAATCGAAAACGGAACTGAAGCCTCCAATAAAATGAATGATACAAAACAGGCCGCTACAGTGCGGGCCGATGGTACAATAAAACCGCTACAGTGCGGTGCGATGATACAATATGAAAGCCGCCGCTACAGTGCGGGCCGGCTAGTGTAAACTCTAGATCCCTTGCTATGGTGCGAGAAATCGCCTACGGGATTCCGCTTCGATCTTCGCAGTCCAAGCTTTTCTTCTAGGTCTTCACTTCGGTCCGCTCTTTACTTCAAGTATCCTCCGCAATGGCCTTCCTTCTCTTTACTTGAGATAATCAGAAATCGCATAAACCTGTAGGAAAGTTCCACAAGAAAGACCACAGGGTGTTTTTTAGAAAACAATCATTCATACTTCAACGATTTAGAAGAAAAATTACTTAGAGAAATTATCATGAAGATGAACAAAGAGTATCAAACATAATCAAAATTTCATATTTTGTTTATGAAAATCATGCAACTACCATACATCCTTTGATTTAAACGATCATGCAATGAACTTCCATATATCCTTTGATTTTTTTCAACACACATCTCGTGAAAGTCTATTCATAACTCTTTCAAGTACTCCCACCCTCTTCCTTTGCATATAATGTTTAGTATATCAAATTTAGCATATGCATCAATATATGGTACGTCGCAGTAATGTTTCTGAATGATCATTTTTCTTACATATTTGTTATACAATATCGATGGGCTTTTCATAATCGGGAAAAGAGAAAATCAAGAAATTGCACTTTCTCCACTGTCTGGATCTAACTCTGTATCTAACTTCTCCACGATTCTCTCTGCATTCTGTTGCATGCCCAAGTATGTCTCTCTCTATATATACATGTACACGTAAATGTAATCCTTTCTCTCTCTCTTACTACGCTTGCGCGTCGGCGACCATAGTCAAAGCAATCCCTCTCTGTACTTGCAGATTATTTTTTTTTTTTTGAGACAACAGGAAAGGAGAGTAAATTAAGTAATAAAAGTACAAAGTGCACAGGGAAGCAGTGATCCCATAAGGCAGAGGTTACAAGTTAAGGACCATGATGAATCTATCACTGGAGTAGCAGTCCAGAAGGGCATCTCTCCATTTACAGGGAGAAAGGGACTTTATAATAACACTTTGATCCTGAGGGCCCTGTTTGATAGACAAAAGACTCTGCATACCAGAGAGATACAAAGCTTTTCTAAGGGAGAACATATAGTTCTTTTTACCACTTTTAAAGAGGGCTTGGTTCCTACTAATCCAAATGTGCCAAAGAATATGGCCCCTCCATAAGTGCCAGAGAGCTAAATCTAATTTTTTACAACAACCGAGAATGATCTCCTCAAAACCAAGTTGGGGAAGTTTTTTGAAGGCCAGAATAGGGTCCAACAGTTTCCAGAACTGTTTAGCATGCCAGCAATTACAAAAGAGATGGGTTAAATCCTCTTCCCTGCTGCACAGAGCACAGATACTACTATTAGTATTTACTCTCTTAGCCCTGATGCCAGTCCACAGCCCATTGTGAATAATCAGCCATTCCAAGTAGGAATGCTTGATATTATAGGGAAAAGCCCAAATAACTTTGAACCTGTATCTCCATTGATTGGCAGACCAATTACACCCCCATCTGGAGTTTAGCTTGTTAGCAATACTGAGAACAGAGCCTTTGTTGTGTTTGAAACAAGTCCAAATATCTTTGGTTACTTCAGTGGGATGAAGGTAGAAAATCCTGCACTCTTCAATTTTCTTCTTCAGGAGATACTTCCTTTCCAGCAGGATCTGAAGACAACCAGGAGAAAAGTGAGTCAGAGACAGAATATATTCATCAGATAACAGCTCACCTGAGTTAAAAAACCAGGCCCAGTTTCTGACACCAAGTTTAAAACACTTGTGTTCTCTAATCTCGATCTCTTTGTTATTCCATAAAGCAATCCAACCTAACCAGGGAGATTCCTGAAGAAAAAAGTTAAGGTTAGTTGAATACTTAGAAATAGGAGAAAAACAGAGTTTAGCTTTCATCCAAGCGGACCAAAATCTGCAGGAAAGACTACTTCCAACAGGGACAAAGGGGGTAGGGGAGACAACAATATCCCAAAGATGATTGTTAGTCCAAGCCTTGTAATTTTTAATGTAAAACTTTTGAATGTTTCTTTTAAGCAGACAAGCCCAAATGTCATTAGAACTTATGGATCTGTAAATCCACTTAGAAGCCAAGTTCTCAGCCATTTTCATAGGGCAAATTATACCCAGGCCACCTTAATGGATGAGATTAACAAAACTGTTAGTACTTGCAGATTATACACAGCCCTAAAATCTAGCGCTAACGTCTCTCTCCCACGCTGTCCTCCTATGTAGCCAAAAATCTCTCTGTGACAATCCTGCACAGGATCTCTTCACAACGCCGCCACCGTCCATCAGGGTGTTACTTATCTCCCTCTCTCTCTCTTCCGACCTGACACGCTGCTTGTATGCGCACGGCTCTCTCTCTCATTATCTCTTCCGCATCTATAGTATCAACCAATCGATGCCAAGCCCTGCGCGTGCTCTCGAAGTTGTTGCCACATCACCGCCTGCCCGTCGTGAGATCCTCCAGTGCCATCAACAGGCGTCCTCAATTCTCTCTCTCTCTCTCTCTCTCTCTCTCTCTCTCTCTCTCGCATGCGCGCTGTGCCGCCGTGGGAGGGGGAGAGATTCCCTCTCTCTCTCTGCTGTTTCTTCTCTCTCCCTATGTTTGGTGTGTCGTGAGTGATCAACCATCTAATTCCATCTGCCCTACAAGCAAGGCTCGCTCTCTGACACATGCAGCGACCGCTCAATAACTCTCAGCATCGCGGCCGCCTTTGACTCCCTCTCTCTCCTCTTTGAAGCGCAGCGCATCTGACGTAGCTCCCTCTCTCTCTCCTCCTGTTCGAAATCAGCTGCCCACATCACTCACACACATAAGATTTGTAACACCTACAAATTCTCTCCAGCAGTCGAATCGGATTTAAGTGTGCGCTGTCGGCTCTGGTCCTCTCTCTCCATATATCTGCAGCACCGACTGCGCCAGGTGGTTCCTGCCAACCTATCATCTCTCTCTAGCAACAAACATTCAGCATGAGCTTCTGAATTTTGATCTTCCGCATAGGATTAAAGCCTTCTTCTCGGACAGAGACATGATGGCGCAGAAAAGAGATCCGCAGGAGATTTTCACTAAGATGCCGAGTCTTTCTATGCTACAGCACCCATCCGTGGGCCTCTCTGATGATACCTCCCTCGTCTCCCTCTCTCTGTGTAGTGCATGACCACCTCTAATCCCGATAACCATTGTCCATAAGTATACAACCGTGAAAAAACTCACAAACTAAGTGACCATACAAGAAGACTACCTCCATCTCTGCCATCATGGAAGTATGAAAAAGGAAGTAAAACATAAATGAAGAAGTAAGGTCAAGGAGCATACTTGTAGGAAAGTTCCACAAGAAAGACCACGGGGAGGAACAAATGAGTTTAGGCACCTATTTATAGGCCTCCCCACCCTTGGGCTTTCCTCTAGAAACTTCCAACCACCTTAACCAACTTTCCAATTTCAGATGACCATGCATGTTCACTTACTATTCTTGGAAAATCCCATCTCTTGATTCTATTTTTTATTTTTGTCCTTTTTATTTTCCCTAAATTAATGTTTTGGTTTACATTTTTAGGGGTTTTGAAGGGACAAACCTAGGTTTTTATGGATCTAATGTCTGTTGTTTATATACACGGGTCTAACACACATCTCAAACTTGTTTTCGCATCGCACAATCAATTAATTCGGCCAAAATATGTACAAAATATACCACTCTCTCGATCAAAACATCACACAAAAACTCAAAAATAATGAACTTTTGAAAAAAAACTCAGTGCACACTCCCTGCGGGATTTCATCCCGACAACGTACATTCTTACATGCATACACACACATACACACACATATGTATACACACATAGACACACACACACATGTAGAGAGACACACACACACATACACACATATATATGCATATGCACACACGTAAAGACACATACACACAAATACACATACATGCATACATAATGCATATGCATATGCATACATACATACTTACATGCATACACACACATACACATACACACACATGCATACATAATGCACATGCATATGCATAGATACATGCTTACATGCATACACACACTCACATATACACCTACATACACATATACACACAAACATATGTACATGTACATATATTGAGTTCTAACCCATTTTGTTTTATATGTACAGATATTATGGATCCTAGTAGAGAGAGAGAAAGGCGAAACTCACCCTCATAAAAAGACTTATGAGAGCAAGAGTTTCGCCTGACTCTAGGGATCATCATGCATGAGTACTTAGAGATGGCTATGATGAGCTGGATTATACAATCCAGATGTTTACCCAGCAATCAGAGGAGGGCTCTTCTGCGGCTCCACATGCAGGGAGATAGCTATAGGTATGTTTTTTTTTCACAAAATTTTTTAATGATATTATAACACATATTTTTATCTATCTATTTTCAGGACACCTATACCACCTCTAGATCATGATAGAAAAGCATAGGTGCCTATGAGGACATGCATAGGGACCTTAGGGCTAGAGTGCGGTATAGAGCCAGAGGGGAACATTGTGTACATAGGGAATAGATTGGATTTCAAGAGAAGAATGTGAGCATTATGTGACTCTTACCTGCACCTTGACCACTTACAGTGGAAGTAAGTATAAATTTTACATTTAAATTGAAATAAATATCTTATGTTTTATTTACATGATTTTTTTATTTTTTGTAGTGAGCATGATGAGAGGAATAAAAAATACATACTTAGATCACTTGAGACAGAGTTTGGGACACGATGGTCGCATAAGTGGTGTCTAAAATAGATGCAGACACTTATGGCTCATCGTTGCAAAATTGCACGGTACACATTGCTTTTATGTATTTATATGTAGATATGAGTATGTGCGTTTATGTAATGCATGTATGTATATGAGAGAGAGAGAGAGAGAGAGAAAAGAGTGAGACTAGAGGTACAAATACATGCATACACACACATATACATCATACATGCACATTTACACACATATACACATACATGCACACAAATACATGCACAATTTTTACACACACATACACATGCATGCAGTTACACACATATAATGAATACACACATAGACAGATACACATACTCACATACACATAAACATACATAATCATATGTACAAGCACATAGACTCACGTAATCATATTTACATGCATATATACACATGCACATGCATACACACACACACACACAACACATGCATATGCACATATAGATACACATACATACACATACATGCATACACACATATAGATACACATACATACACACACATGCATATATATATATATATATATATATATATATATATATATATATATATATATATATATATATATATATATATATATATATATATTACACTATATATATCTCATTTTATAACAATACATACATACATATCCTAATTCAAAAACTCTATCATAAATATTCTAATTCAGAAATCCTATTTTGAAAATCCTAATTTGAAAAAACTAATTTTGATATTAGGGTTTTTAAAACCCTAATTTAAAAACTCTAATTCAACCATTTAGCCATATGATTGAGTATATGTACACATTGCATCTATTCCTCCGATGTCCTACTAGAGAGATGTCTCTCCTCCCAACCTTATGCCTCTATATATAGCTACTCGAATCAATGAGGATCATAATATATATAAAGATATATACACATCATGTAGATACACATACATAAATATAAAATGGAGTAGATACATTATGCATCACACATACATGCCTATATGCACACATAAATATATATACATGCTTACATATTTACATATACACATTTACACATAGACACATATACATATATACATATACACATCACATATACATGCCTACATGCACACATGTATACTTATACATGCATACACAATTATAAACACTTGCATATATTACATGAATATATTACACAAATGCATATGCATATATACACGTATGCATACTAACACATGTATACATATATCACACACATTTACACACATACATATACATGAAACACTTATATATGCATACTAACACATGTATACATATAATACACATGAATACACACACATATGCATACATACATGAGAAAAATTTGCTCCTCGAAGATAAAGCTGTATATAAAATAATTAGGCATACCCCCGAGCTTCATGTTCTAACTTAAAAGAACATGGTTTCATCTCTCTAGTAAGATTCATCAATATTCTAGTTGAATAAAGAAGAATCTATTATCTGAGATCCATTCAGAAGCTTCAAGTTATTGATCGATAACTAGAGTAGAATTTACTATCTGATCTCCTCATATGTTTTCATTATTGCCATCATTTTGGTAAGATATCAATATAGTATCATCTTCATTATCCTTATTGATTCCATTTATTTCTTCTATTGTTAAATTTGTGTTCTCATGAGTCACATCATCTATTGATGGATTAATATCAATTTCTGGTAATTCCTCTTCATCATCAGTAGAATCAACATGTAGAGTATTATCCTCTTCATCAAAAAAATTAGTTTCATTATCATATATAATGATTCTAATTTCTCTTTCAGATGTTGATGTATCAGTATCTAATGGTGAATCATCAAGAGGACTTTCTTCAATCTCTCTAACAATAAAATGTTCAAACAATGACCTACCTCTAAGTTGAACATAACGTGAAAGTCGATGTCAATCTCACCATCCATATATAGGACCACAAAATGACATAACAGTGACTTCAAAGTTTGGAGCCACATACAAATCCTCTATAATAAAGAGGCCACAAACAACATTAGTAATAGTAGATAGAGCAATCATATAGCGATTACCCCAAAAGTTGAAAATCTTTCTATCTAAAGGAAGTGGTCCTCTATTCCATCCTCCATATCTTCTTCTATCATATGTTTGTACTAGAGAACAATCACGAGCTGGCAATGGATAATCTCCAGTCGTTTCAGTCTCTAAACCAAGAGGTAGAGGATTTCTAGAAACCTCTGGTTGTAATTGATGAACAACAAGTCCATGACGTGTACGAGGTATATTAACATTATGAGAATTATTATCATCATCATCGAGCAAGTATTCCTATATATCAATAGTAATTTTATTTTGTATATGGTTTTTAAAGAAAATAATGACATTAATTTATAGAAAAAATACATACCCAAGCATTATCACGTTGACTAGGTGATGGTGCACACTCAAAAGTACCATACTTTGCCTCATGTTCAATACATTCCAATCGTGGTCTTGGATACATGCCATAGCAAGAGTTACACCAGCATATAATATGCTCTTGATAGTAAAATATATGCTCATCATAATTCCTATCGGAGGACACATGTGAAGTTGTTGCATGGGTAGAAGGTGGTGGAGTGCCCTCTGATTGATCAAAATCTGATTATAACAAGAAACAAAAAAAATATATCAGTGATGTATCTATCATATATATTTAAAATTAAAAGTTTGATATACTTACAGTATGTAGTCCTTGCACGATTAGGAGATGGTGGTGGAGTTCCATCTAATTGATCGAAATCTACAAATAATGGTATTTGATATTAATAATCTGATTATTTACATACATAAACATTTACATATACATATCTATACATAGACACATATTCACATATACACATTTACACATACACACATATTCACATATACAAAAATACATATTATTGTGGGATAAATGCATGTATTTTGTATGAATGAGTGTATATGCATGCATGTGTATGTGTGTACGTATATATGTGGATATGTATATGTGTGTTTATGTTATATGTATGTATATGTGTATATGTATGCATATATGTATGTGTATATGTTAGCATGTATATGTGTATGTGGGTATGTGTGTATGTATGTGTGTGCATATATGTGTATGTATTCTGATTCTTTTCTTCTATTTGAGATTAAATTAACAGGAGATATTGTATGGTGGAAAAAAATAAGAGGCGACCTAACACACCACCTGATACATGGCAGTTTTCCTGTAGATAGCTACGTCTTCAAGAGTCATTTCCTCAGCAAGGTATACAAACTAATAGTTTATATTTGTAATTTTCATATATTTTAGTAATTTTTGACATTTGATTTATGTATTTCTTTTTTCTTTAAATAAACAGTTTGCTGCAAAGAAGAGAGTTGAGTCGGGCCACACATCGCACCTAGGCCAACTGGGCCATCATGGTTTTGTAGCTACATTTGTAAGTATATGTGTTATTGTGAGTATATTTTTTATTTTAGTTAAAATGCAAAAAACTAATCTTTTTTATTTGTTCAATGCAGCGAAAGGATTATGGCCGATATCCTACGAAACATGAGATCGAGTATGCTACACATTTTGGATATCGGCGTTTGAGGGAGTATATGCAAGATCATCTGGATGCCTTCGTGAGTATTATTAAATTTTATATAATTATTTTATTTTTATGGATGTTTTAATTGTTTTACTTATTTATGTTTGTTATATGTAATACAAGAGTATTATGGAGAGGTAGATATGGATGAGGTGGAGAGACAGACACAAGAGGGACGATCTCGATCGTCATAGGGTGCTCACACAGATACATCAGATCATGCGGATGATCATGATGATGAGGATGAGGATGAAGATGATCATGATGTTGATGATCATGATGATCATGATGTTGATGATGATGATCATCATCATCATGATGATGATGATTAGGATTCTTGATTATGAAATTGGATATGTATTTACATTGATATATATATATATATATATATAATAAAATTTTCATGTGGACTTACCTAACAACAATCCTTTGAAAAACTCAAACATGCACTTTCACATGCACCTATTTTACAATTACCTGATTTTTCACATGTTGTTACTGATGTTAGTGATTCAAGGATAGGTGCAGTTTTAATGCAAAATGATCATCCCATTGCATTTGACAGTAGGAATCTTAAGCCCTCAGAAAAGAATTATAGTACATATGATAAAGAATTGTTAGCGGTTGTGCATGCTTTGCGAACTTGGAAACACTATTTTATGGGCTCTAAGGTCTTAATCACCATCTTAAATGGGCATCATTCATTCAAAATTTCCAACCCATGATCCAATATCAAACTGGTAAAGCTAATGTTGTAGTTGATGCTCTTAGCCGATTTCCTTCAGATTCTATTTTTTTGCATAATATTTCTACTATACAAATACATTCTTTTCAATAAATGGTTTCCACTTATGCATCTGATTTGTATTCACGTGCATGGCATGACTTCAACAATGGTGCATCTTTATCTGATGAACATTATACATTTCATAATGGTTTTCTTCATTTTCAACATAGATTATGCATAACCCAAACTTTTAAAGATTTTGTCATCAAAGAAATGCATGAAACATCTTACATGGGTCATAGAGGCATACAAAGCACCATTTTTGCCTGCAAAGATTTCTTCTTTTGGCCACACATGGAAAAAGATATTGCACATTATGTTTCTCAATGCATTGTATGTCATCATGTAAAACGTCATCATGGTAAACAATTTGGATTGTTAATGCCACTTCCCATTTCGAATGAACCATGGGAACAGATTTCTATGGATTTTATCATAGGTCTTCCCATCACTTCCTCATGTAATGATATGATTTGGACAATAGTTGATAGGTTTAGTAAATATGCATATTTCATTCCATGTACGAAAACTTTTTCTGCACCTCAGGCTGCCAAATTATTCATTAAATGCATTTTCCCACATCATAGATTTCCTAAAGTAATGTTATCTGATCGTGATGTTAGATTTTGTAATCATTTTTGGGTTGCCTTATTTCAACATTTTGGTTCTAAAATAGATTTTAGCTCTGCATTTCATCCCAAAAGTAATGGACAAAGTGAGGCCACAAATATTACTATTCTTGATTTATTACGTTGTTATTCATTAGATAGTCCAACTAATTGGGATGAAAAGTTACCATTGCTTCAATTTGCTTACAATAACACCACTACTGGCCTTGCACCTTTTGAAATTATTTATGGTAAACAACTTCCCACTCCCATGTCACTCACCCAAACTGACATTTCAATGGCTGATTCTATTGCTCAAGATCACGTTTCTATACTTTACGATGTTCACGAGCACATTAGGAAAAGTCAAGAGTGATACACACGTAATATCAATACTAAATGATTAGCCAAGGAATTCAAGGAAAATGATCTTGTATGGTTGCATATCATTAAAAGACGTCTCAAAAATATTTTGCAACATCCTAAAATTAAACTTGCACCACACTATTATGGACCATTTTGCATTATAGAAAAAATTAATGATAATTTATTTAGATTAGATATACCATCTCATTGGAATATACATAACTCTTTTCATATTAGTTTACTTAAACCATTTAAAGGCACTTTACCACTCACTCCACTTCTTGATGACCCTCCTTTGATTGAAGAACAATCTGTAATCTTGGTTCCTGAGAAAATAATTGATCATGATGCCACTACTACACGTGCAGGTAATCAATACCATCAATATTTGGTTAAGTACAAAAATCACTCTATTGAAGGATGTCAATGGATACATAAAACACAATTAGCACCTCATTATGACCACTAAATTTTTGCATATCATACACAAACACATTAATGTAATTCCCCCATGAACATTTCCATGCATGTTTTTCTGAACATGAAACATGCTTATTTTCATTCAATGATGGAACATGTGACTGGCCATACATGTTTATTTTATTTATCAACTGAGGTCAGTTGCTTTTTCAATGGAGGGGCATGTTATACATTATGGAATATGTTGAACAATGCATTGTTGGAGTGTTAATTTATTAATGTATTAATGTCTTTTGGTGTTTTTGATATAGAAGTTGAAGGTTCGTGAGGGCGTGAAAGCGTGAAAGGGCGGACATCAATAATCCAACTTTAGGGCAGACATCAATAAATCTGATTTATAATTTAGTTTGTAAATAAATCCGCGTAGAAGGTTCTATTGTTAGAAATAGTTAGAAAAATAGTGGTTAGAATAAAGGTCATTGTAGACCACAGTTTCTGATATTAAAAGAAAGGCTTTCTACGAAATTCACCAACTTTTAGTTTTACGCATGCTTTTTGAAGCCGCTCTCATATAACCACTCTTTTTGACATAATAAAAAATT
This sequence comes from Ceratopteris richardii, assembly GCA_020310875.1. Classification (NCBI taxonomy): domain Eukaryota; kingdom Viridiplantae; phylum Streptophyta; class Polypodiopsida; order Polypodiales; family Pteridaceae; genus Ceratopteris; species Ceratopteris richardii. Next base: position 226,944,178 of record CM035407.1, read on the forward strand.
CCTATAAATACATGCACTCTGTGGACTGTCAAAACAAAGTACATGGGGGGAGATTGCACCCAATACTGTGTTCAGTCTTGTCTCTTGTTGTCTCTATTTTTTCGTGTGTTTTCTGCATTCGTAACCTTTGTGTGTGTGTGTGTGTGAGCAAGATCCTGATAACAGCACTTTCTAGAATGGTGGGCATTAGATCACTTTTTCTAGTCAATTGAATACCTAGAGATAAACATGAAAGATCATTCGATAGAAGATGGTGTAGATTTAGCTCTTGATTTTATTCTCAACTTCACATCAACCTTAAAAGTGCTTCCATGGAGGAGGTGTGTTAAGTGCTATGAATCCCTTCAACACATCCCTACTCTCACTTACAATCTTACCAAAATATAAATGAGTAGATGGTAAAGGTTGATGTTGGTCCCTAATCCAAATGTTAATAATTATGCACATAGAGCTAAGTTAAGATTGTTAAAAAATAAATAATTGAATCCTATACAATATCTACTAGAATGTTTAGACTTTTAGTTTATTGTTACATTTCAATATCATGATAGTTGTTATGATTTGGTGGCAAAATCACATTATTGCAATACATTCGTACAATATTAATATGAGATACTTACAAAAGTTCTCTTTTCAAAAGAATTAGTTTTAGATAGATATTACACTCTCACAAACTATAGCTTTGACAACGGGATGTAGAAAGCTACATTTGTATTTTCAAGGAAAAAAGTTACATCAACATGCCTCATTCCTTGAATACCCAAAAAATAGTCATTTCAACCCCTTCTAATAGTCCATTCTATTCCCCATCAAATCAATTGCCACCTTCCTAGGAAATCATGTTTTCCCTTTCACCTTCTTATCCAACACTTTCAACTTCCCCATTTCATCTTCAAATAGTACCGTGCATGCGAAGTAAAGAATGAATAGAAATTTTATTACTGTTGGAGTTAGACATCTACGGAAGCATGCGAACAACACAAGGAAGAAGAAGAAGCTAGAGCACAACACACAATGCTAAATGTATTACCACTAGAATGTAAAAAGAAAAGTAGCCCGTTAGGGCAATAGGTGTATATACAAGCCAGGGAAAAAAACCTCCTAAAGAGGTAAAAAAGTGCCTCGGTTGTCCTAGAGTGTTCACACACAAGCTATGTGGAATCAATCCACAAAAGGAAGTAAGCCCAAGGCTTTGTGGAAAGCTTCAAACTTCTCCCTAGGCAGATCCTTCGTAAAAAGGTCTCCAATGTTCTCCTGCGTGGGCAGATATGGCAAGCTGATCTCCCTAGCAGAGAACCTCTGCGTGACATAATGATAATGCACCTCAATGTGCTTAGTGTGAGCATGGAACACAAGGTTCCTCTCAACTACCAGTGCACTCTGATTGTTAGTCACTGAAGATGGTTGTGGCAGAAGACTAACCAACACACCAGCCATAAGGCATCTGAGCCACACACACTCAACTGTCGCTGTGAAAGCTGCCATATACTGAGCGTCACAACTAGAAGTGGCCACGGTAGGCTGCTTCTTGCTCAACCAAGATATACATGAGCTACCAAGCATGAAGCAAACGTCACTGGTGGACACATGAGTGTCATAAAAACTAGCCTAATCACTGTCAGAAAAAGCATGCAAATCTGGCAGCACTGATCCATCTTGGGCTAAAACAATCCAAGTAGTCGGGTACCACTCAAGTAGTGAAAGAACACTTAACTTCCTGCCAATGCTTGACACCAAGACAATGCATAAACCTACTCATATGTGAGACAACAAATTGAATATCTGGCCAAGTAATGCATTAAAAAATCAAGCATCCAACAACCTGCCGAGAGAGAACAACATCAAATGCATCTCCAACATCATGAACACTCAATCGTAAACTTGTCTCCATAGGAGTAGCAATAGGCTTACAGTGTTCAAGGCCAAAATGCTACAATAATGTGTCAATATATTTCATTTGACACAAAGCCATTCCACCATAAACTTGCATAAAATCAATGCCCGAATAGTGATGCAAATGCCCCAAATCAGACATCTCAAATGAGGCATGCAAATCAGCCTTAAAATTAGCAATATGCATGTCATGAGGATGACTGAGCAGCATGTCATCAACATACACCACAATGATCAGAAGCACATCATTAGCACCCTTAACGTATAAGGTGCTTTCAGTTGGATTGTTCTCAAATCCATGTGCAATGAGATAGGCATGTATCTTTTCATACCAAGCACATGGTGCTTGCTTTAAACCATATAGTGCCTTCTTTAACCTGCACACTTGGTTTTCATGCCCTTTCTGCACAAAGCCACAAGGCTCAAAAACATACACTTCTTCATGCAAGTCACCATTTAGAAACGCTACTTTAATGTCCAATTGATGTACATTCCAACCATGATGAGTTGCAAGTGCATAGATGCTACGAACAGTAGCCATTTGGCAAGTAGGAGCAAAGTTTTCATCAAAATCAATGCCTCTTTCCTACGAATAACCCTTTGCAACAAGCCTAGATTTATACCTGTCAACTGCTCCATCATGTTTACGCTTCAACTTGTATACCCACTTAGTGCCAATGGCCTTCTTGCCAAAAGGCAAGCCACATAAAGACCAGGCACTATTTTTCATGATAGCATCATATTCAGATTGCATTGCAGCCATCCAATGTTTTGAATTTTGTGCTTGATCAAAAGAAATAGGTTCAATCTCATCACACAGACTAGAGGCAGCCATAACATAGCAATCTGATGCAAAAGGGGCACTATGAGAGCCTAATGGAGTATGATATGACAAAGGTGCATCTAAGTTGCTATCACGCAAGGTCTACAGTAGCCATTTTGGCATAGTTTTTGCCTCCTCAATATCAGCCCTCTCATCAACAAGTGCATCGTGTAAATCTGCATCAGAAATGGAATGATCTGCATCATCACATGAAACGTGCAAAGGTTGAGAAGTTGCCTCATTAGGACTAGCACTAGGCTGTCCACCTGTAAAAAGAGGAAGCAAAGTATCATACATGTCTTTGGAGCTAACAAATGTCTCCTTAGTACATGAAAGGAATGGCTGAATAGCATCTTCTACAAAAACATCACGGCTAAGCAGAATGCGTTTAGTCTATGGATGATATAGACGATAGCCTTTACTTTCAGAACTGTACCCAACAAAAAAATACATTTTACTGCTTTATCATCCACTTTTTTACAATGTTGTTCAGGCACTAATGCATATGCAAAACGACCAAAAACACGCAGATGAGCAACAGTTGGCTTGTGACCATGCCACGCCTCATATGGAGTGATAGACTATAGCGCTTTAGTGGGACACTTGTTGAGTACAAATGTTGCATACATAACAGCTTCAAACCAGAAACTATGTGGTAAAGCTTGACTCTTGACCATGCACCTCCCCATCTCATGAGCTACAACTAATTCCTTAAGCACTCAAATTTGTCGGATATCTTATGGTTGAGATTGTCCTAGTTGCTTCGTTCTTCTTGTGGCATGGTTGGCTTGCCTTGATGGGAATTATTGGGGCAAAGTTGGTGTTGCCTTGACTTTCATCACCCATATTTGTTTAGTCTTGAAATTTGGTTCAGCTCTTGTCCTTGTGCATGAGGAGTGAGGATGTGTAGCTTTCATCATAAAGATGACCTCCTTCTTGCCATCTAGTTTCGGTTGTCCTCCTCTGCTCTACAAAATTGATTGTTCCAATTGTGATGTTGATACTTCTGGAAGAGCGGAGGGTTCCAACACTTGCATGACCTGCCAATCAATAGGTGAGGAATGGTGCACAAGGGACTCTATCATGTTTACAAAGTGTGGGGTACTAGAATCCAAAGGACCCTTGCCTTCCAATTCAAGTATTAGGCATTGCTTTTTAACCCAGACCTGAAGCGATTGCTACTGCAGGTTTAAGTCAATTGCATGGTCGTACAACCAATCCTATGCTGGTATCATATGTTCTGTGATGTACTCATCATGGCAAACTAACAACTTTACAGTCAAAGAAACATCGTTTAAGAGGATAGGAATGTTCGCCTCATTGATACAAGGGGTTTCCATACCTCTTAAGCCCACTAAATAAGCCTCTAATGGCTTAACTTCCATGCCCAATCCTTTACATCACGAGTGCTTAATTGCACTAGTGGAAGCCCCAAAATCAATGAAGAATAGTGGACTCGTGTCCACTATTCTTCATTGACAATGATGTCCATGGTGGCTAAGATTTTTGCCCAACCATGAGGCTCAAATTCCTTATTTGGAAAGATCATTGGTGTGTAGGCTGGATCTCTAATTGGTCTGGCTTCTTAAGAATTTGCTTCTTCTCTCACTTTTAGGCATCTTTCCTATTCCACTGCGAGCTTGCACATCCACAAGTGAATATCTTCATGCATCCAAGATGGATCAAAAGAACTTACAGAGTGCACAGAGATTGAATCTTCTCGCACCTAGTGGATAGGATTCCACTGTAGGGGTGGTACATCTCTAAAGGTATAATCCTTCAGATTGACCTTGTTTGTGACCCCTAAGTGCTTCAAGGACAAGGAATTGGTTCCCCAATCTTGTACTATTTGCAATTGTCATAGGAAGGATCTTCCTAGGATCATTTCATAGGCATTATTCTTGCCAAGATCACATATAGCAAAGGTGTGTTCAAACTCTATGCCACAAGTTGTTAGAGTTATCCCTTCTAACAATCCTTGAGGACTTTCAATATGATCGTCAGCCATTTGAAGCTTCATTCTAGTTGTTCTAAATGTGGGTTTTCCCCATTCCTTCCACAAAGAGGTGGTTGCAATTGCAACACTAGGACTTGAATCCAAGATAGCTTTAGTTGTGTAATCTTGGTAGGTGATTAGAAGATAAGTATTACCTTCTTCACCTTCACTCATGTCTCCTATTTTTTTTAGAGGCATCTGTAGGACTTCTTGCTTAGATCCTGATTTTGATGTATTGGAACCAAGTTCTAGAACCAGATTCGCCACATTTTTCCAAAACTCCTATTTTACTTTGAGCAACTCTTCTAAGGTGAGATGACAGTGCACCATAGTGTTCTTCAAGACTTTAGTGTTTCTTTGAACCATTGAGTCTTCATTTCTTATCAATATTGATATGAAGAGATTCAGATTCCTATGGGCATGTGAATTGTGGAAACTCTTGTAAAGAATTAGATTCAAAATCTAATCTTGCTTCTTCTTGTTTCTCTGCTTGATCTCCGTAAATAGATGGAATGGCTTGGGGAAATTGATCATGAAGATAATCGATTTCAGGAATAGAAGGGAGATTACCCTTCTCCTTGGCCCATTTCTCTTCTTGTATTTCCACAAGGACTCTTGAGAGTACTACTGAATTGAAAAAGGTGTTCCAACATCCATGGAATCAAGAACATAAACCTTCGTTGGTGGTGAGCCTTCTTTTTCAACAACTGGTTGAGCGTGTTGAGGTAAAGAAACATGTGGCTTGTTTATCAGCTAGTCTAGTCTTTCTAGTGCATTAAAATGCAAACCTGAGTTGACAAAATTTGTCTGATTGAACAATTGGTTAGCCTCAAGCATAGCCTGAGCTAGTTCTACCATTTTCATGCAAAATTTTATGTATTCAATCTCTAAATATTCTCTAAGGTAACTCTTGTATAGGTTTGCAAGTGTTGACTTTCTTGAAATCGAGTGTGGTAGGCCTTGAACATCATGTCCAAGCCTTCTAGGGTTGGATATATGAGAACATACCCTGGTTGTGGTCTATTCACAATGAGTGGTGGGATAAGATGAAGTGGAGTGGATGGACTTTTGGCATGCGAGGGGTTTTGAGATGCAATGTCTGCAATTTTTACTTTTGCATCTCTGAAGCTTTCTTCTAGTTTCGATAACTTTCTAGCCCACTTGCAATTGGCCTTCTCTTTGGTATCTTTCCATGTTCTTGTTTTCCCCTTACTAGGATCTCCTGATTCATTTGACTCTAATTTTTTAGCTACTTTAGCTTATTTTAAGGCTTGTGCCCTAGTGACTACTTGTATAGGAGCCACATTAATGCTACTTGAAATTGAATCCACCACTAAGCCTACCACATAAATGGGTGTAACCTTGGGCTCACTAGAGGTCTTCCTTGGATAATCTCTTTGGAGATGTTCTTTGCCGCTTTCAAAAAGTAACTGGATCTTCATTACATGCTATTGAAACAAGAGAATAATCCACATAATTACTTGATGCATGGTGAGAGCTTGATCTTGTTCTATCAAGTAAATGTGCACTCCATTTGTTGTCCTGCAAAGTTTGTTTTCAACCACTTTGGCATAATCTGTGCACTCTTGATAGACATGCATTCATTATGTAATACATCATCAACATGTATATCATGCATGAGCTGAATTTCTCATTTTTAGCCATATTTTGATGCAAATTTGGCAAAATGACATGCTCAAAGAAAATAAGATCGACAAAAAAGTAAGTTCCCAATATTTCTTAGATCTACACTCGAGCTCTATCTTGGATGTCACTTTATTCTAAAAATATTCTTAATGATTGTAATTGTATGTAGCTGATGACACTTTCCTTAGAAGAGAGAGACACAAGGGAGGTTGATCATGACAAACTATCTAGCCTCCTTAATTGTTGAGATATCAAGCTCAACATGTGATGATTGAGAATGACACATACCACTTTTCGCTTCTCTAACATGTATAATGGTTATGTTGACATATCTCGGGATACTTTTAATGAGCTTCAACATATTTATCTATCAAGAGTGATGGAGCATTTGTTTCTTGCCAAATCACTCATTCACAGACATTAGGGTGTTCTTTATGTATTGCTCTTTATATATTATATTGGTTGTATTGTTGTAGAAGGTCATTTTCTCATAGGTTCTCTTTATGTAATAGAGGAAGAAGAAGACTATTCCTCCTTGCCTCAATCTGTGTGTGCTCCTCTCTTTGAGTGTGAGTGTGTGAGAGTTGTCTTCCTTATCTCTTTTCTCTTGACATGGTATCAGAGCCAGTGTGCTTGTAGAGAGCTTGTGAAGAAGGCAGATAGTGAAGAGTACGTGAAAAGGCATGGAGAATGCACACCACAAATGATCTCAGATTGCTATGAAAAATGATGTGAAGGTAGAAGGCATCAAAATATTTCTGTGATTTATCCCTTAAGGATCACTCCTTTTCCTTAAATTCTAGTTTTGGATCCATTTTGGCCTCAATTTTGAGCCGGCAAGGTGGGGCCTACAAAAAAAACAAGTCAGTGTGCAAAATGATAACTTGCATTTTGTTCAGCATCTCCCAAATATTTTAGATCCAAAATTTCAAGTGATTTGGTGTGATACGTGAAATTTGTGTTTTTTTGAGAGTGTCCAAGCAGAGTTACTAATTCTAGTGTTTTTGCAGTATTGTGAATTGTTGAAGAAATGGCAAGTGCTGATGAAATGATTCAATTTATGAGCAATAAATTGGACAAGAATAACTTTCATTCTTGGAGATCTAGAATGATGAACTTCTTGATGGGAAAAGGCTGCTTTAAGTACATCAAGGAGACAACAAAAACCCTCCATATTTACCAAAAAGGAATTAGACTATGGACTAGTAAAGAGCATATGAAGAGTGGAATCATAGAGGATGAAAGGTAATGTATTCATTTTCTAGTAGCATACTAGATATTGGGCACATACAAGATGCCAGAATTGCGAAAGAGGCGTGGAACAATTTGGTCACATTGTATGAGACCAATACAAAGGCATGAAAATTGCAACTCAAGAATGAGCTACATACACTGGAAAAAAAGAAGCATGTTGGTAAGTGAATACACCTTAAAAATAAATATCATATGTAAATTGCTTGCATCTATTGGCATCGATGTAGATAATGATGATAATGTTGAAGTGTGCCTTCATGGTTTAGGCTCTACATATAAGCAATTCAAAACTCCTATTCAAATTAGGGAGAATATTCCAAATTTTGTTGATCTTGTGTCCATGTTGATAGTTGAAGGAAAGAACTTTGGTGAAGACTCAAACTCCCATAGAAACATTGGCTCTGAGTAGGTATTCTACTCTTGCAAAGGAATAGTCCAAGCTAGAGGCTTTGGAAGTGCAAGAGGAAACAATAACTTGGGCCGATGTCAACAACACACTGATGCCAAAGGTAGATGACATTTTCGAGGCAGGGAGAGTCATATTTTTTCCAAAGAAATGATTCAGGTAATGACAATAAGGATGTTGGAATTGTGGTAAACCTAGTCACTTTGAATGTGATTGTAGGTTGAAGAATCAAAACAATAGAAGACAACAAAACAAATATGCATCCATAAGTGCAGATGATTCAAAAAAAATGTTCATGGTCCAACATCACATGATGAATACAATGTGTGTTGATGTTTCAAAATTGAATGGTAATGTTTGGTATGTTGATTCAAGTGATTCAAATCACATGATTAGCCATGTAGAATGTTTTAGTAGTTTGCAAAAATTGCCACTTCTTGGATTTGTTGAAACAGATAATGAACCCCTACATCCTATGACTTGATTGTAGGTAGTGATAATGAAGAAGGCATCAAAGAGGTAAAGGAACTCGTGATGCTAGAATTTGACATGAAAATTCTTGATGTGTTACACTACTTTTTGGGTATTGATTTTATAGATACAGAAATAGGTATATGGACTTCCAAAAGGCAATGTGCATTGAGTACACTCCAAAAGTATGGTATGGCTGATGAAGCATTGGAAAATACTACTATGTACAAGAAAATTGTGGGAAGTTTGATACATCTCACAATTACAAAGCCTGATCTAAGCTACATTGTGGGACCTGAGAGTCAATTATTGCAAATTACCAAGAAGCCATATTTAGATGCTTTGAGACACACTCTATGTTATGTGAGTGCTACTTTGGATTATGCATTGTTTTATGAATCTAGTGTAGAATTGCAGGTTCATGGATACATTGATGCAAATTGGTTGGAAGTGTTCCAGATAGAAGATCTACTATTGGTTTTCTATTCTCATGAGGGAGTGATCTTATAGAAACATGTACACATAGATTATGAAATCTAAACATGTAGAAACAAAGTTACATAGTAGATGAGATAGTACAGAATATTGGTTGCAATCTCTCCCCACACACTTTGTTGGATGAGTCTCTAGAGTGTGTATATTTATAGTTTTTCATTACATCCAAATATAGAGTTACAACGAAGGCGGTGCTTCAAAACGTAGGCATGAAAGTAAATCTACATTGATCCTTATCTCAATCACCATTTTTATGATATCATAGAAAGAACCCTCTACACGAGTCGTTATTTACAAAATATATGGGAAAATATAATATCTCTTATTTGTGTCCAGATAAATTTGAACAATTTTATGCCTATCCATGCCCTCACGAACCTTCCACCGCTCTACCAGTACACAAAGCACATTAATATCTCAATAATAAACTCTAATAATTCAACATTTCATAAGTGATAAAAGATTGACTTTCATTCTCAACCATAGCTAAAAACTTCTTAAATCTTGAAAATACTTATGACTTTGCTTTAAGACTAAAAAATTATGAATATCTCAAGAAATCATCTATGAATATAGGTCCATTCACATTTGAATGTATGATTTGTAATTTCTTGGTAACTATGATGTATCCATGCTTCTTGAAAGGTAGCTTGTGCAGCTTCCTTCAAGACATCCTTCACATGCTTCTACATCATGTGATAAAACAGAAGTGGGAAGGATCTCCACCATACCTTGATCTTTAATGTACTTGAGATTGTGTAATTGATATGACCAAATCTAACATGCTATAAATTCATGTTTTTCTTAGGTGTTCATGAACTAGCAACATTTGCATGGAAACTTTGGATAGAACAAACATTCCACTTCTATTTTCTCCTTGAAAAATCCATTTCTCCTCATTTGGATTAAGGATCCACCACAAATCTTTCTTGAATATGACATAGTAACCATCTGACAAGAATGTAGAGATGGATATCAAATTCTTCATTTATGGTACATATAAAACATCTAAATAATGAAGTCTCTTCCTGTTCCTCATTTTAGGTTTACTTCTCCAAAACCTACAACATCCAAATCATGTGTTATGGTTACCCTTATGTGTGTTAAGTTAGTAAGGGTATAAAACACCTTCTTGCAACATGTCATATGCTTGGTAGCACCAAAATCAAATATCCAAGGATTTTTTGAGACTACATGTAATGCCGCTTAATCAAAGGCTATCTCTTCAATATTGACACATGGACATGACTCTTTACTTGAAGAGTTATACTTTGAACTTTCTTCAACATTGTTTCCTTATTATCTTTTCTTCTCATTAAAAATCCTCTTTCTGCATTCTGCAATATAATACCTAGGTTTCTTGCAAAAGTGGCATATTCATTTCTTTAAAGTGGATGTCATAGAAGTAGTCTTCTCTTTAAGAGTAAGAAGTGGTTGAAGAATTTCAAGTAGAAGCCTTACATCCCTTTTTATTCTACTAAATTCTCTTATCCTTTTTTGTTGTCTCCTTCTTCTTCTTTCCTTTAGATGATGATACCATAGCTTCATCATTCTCTTCCATACTCTTTTTCTAGTCTTCATCTTGAAGTAACAGAGACTACAACTCATCAAATGATACTTCTCTATCTTTTGTAGAGAAAGAAAGAGAAGTGAAAAATGATATATAAGTAAATGGAAGTGAATTTATGAGAGCATTCACCATCTCATCATCATGAATTATGACACCAACATTAAGTAACTGATCTCTTAATCTTTGAGCTTCAGAATATGTGAGTGAATTTATTCACCAACTTTCATCCTTGTGTTGGCTAACTATCTCCTGAGGTGAGCTTTCCTAGAAGGGTTCTAATTCCAACCAAGCCTCACGAGAGGTTCTACATGATGTGATCTATGGAATAATATGCCTCTTGAATACCATAGCAATAAATGGGAGTGCTTGTGCATCTCTTGAATCCTATCTGGATTGCTCTTCTAAAAGGTTGAATCTGTTACACTTATGTATTCTTCCTCGAGTAGCTTTGATGTGAAACTTTTCCCTATACATGGGCACTTTTTACTCTACTATTGGCTAGAGGTTTTTTCTCCATGTTACCACATGCATGATACACTCATATGTGGTGGTACTTTGTACTTAGGGATATTATTTAGCTCTTAGGTCAGTTATGTTCATCATCAATAGAGAGAGCTACTCTAGCCATCTATATTTTCTGTGTATCTTGTTGCATATGTGCTCCTTGTGTGTGCTTCTTATGTCTCTTGCACTTCTACACACACCCAACAATGGCATCAGAGCAGCTTTAGCTCTTTCCCAAGGTTTGATTTTTTGCATTGGGGTGTGCGAGCACTTTTAACAATGCAAATTGAGTTTAGAGCATAGAAAATTGTTTCATTAGGTTTTACCCCCATTTTTTTGAGGCCATTCATGCAGTCAAAATTGCCATCAGAGTGATGTATTGTGATCTGAAATTTTAACATTCATTTCAGCTTTCATCGGAGTAAAGATCTTGTCACATTTTTGTTCTTCAGTGAAATGGTGGGTAGCAATGACTTGTTTGGCATGCTTCAAGCTAAAGATAATCCTGATGGGACCCACTATCCAATGATTAAGAACATGAAGAAACACATTCTTGTTGCAAAAAAAATATGGAACATAGTGGAAGATGTAGATCATAGACCCCCAAGTTCTTCTACTTCACAATCTACTATCAGCTATGGAGTTTCTTCTTCAACAACAGTGGTTAATCCTTCTCCACCTATGTAAGAACAACTTAGATGACATGGAAAAGATGCTGAAGCTCATATACATATACATACATGTATACATATACATATACATCTTGGAGTTTGAGCTCTTCGGAAGGATGCAAACAACACAAGGAAGAAGAAGAAGCTTCAACACACAATACTAAATGTATTACCAAGTGAATGTACAAAATAAGTGACCCCTTAGGGTTATAGGCATATATACAAGCCCCGAGAAAAAATCTCCTAAAGCGAGAAAAAAGTGCCTCGATGGTCCTTGTATGTTCACACACATCACTACCAAAATATATCAACAAATCCCCCTTGGGAGTGATGCGATGAACAAGGATCTAGCACTCATGTATAAGGAAGTGCCAAGCTATATGGAATCAATCTGCAAAATTAAGTAAGTCCAAAGCTTTATGGAAGTCTTTGAACTTCTCTCTAGACAGAGCCTTTGTGAAAAGGTCTACAACGTTCTCTTGTGTGGGCATATATGCCAAATTGGTTTCTCCAACAGAGAACCTCTCTCTCACATAATGATAGTGCACCTCAATATGCTTCATGTGAGCATGGAACACAGAGTTCTTTCCAACATCCAATGCGCTTTAACTGTTAATGAAGATGGTGGTGGTAGAAGATTGACCAACACCCAAATCAGCCATAAGGTGTCTACACTACACACTCAACAGTTGCTATGAAAGTCACCTTATACTAAGCCTCACAACTAGAAGTGGCCACGATAAGTTGCTTCTTGCTCAACCAAGATATACATGAGCTACCAAACATGAAGCAAAAACCACTCATGGACACACGAGTATCATAGCAACTAGCCCAGTCAGAGTAAAAAAAAGGATGTAAATCTGGCGGTAGTGATCCCCCCTTGGGATAAAACAATCCAAGTAGTCAGGCACCAATCAAGTAGAGAAAGATGCTCTTAACCACCTACCAGTGCTTGACACCTAGGCAATGCATAAACTTGCTCATCTATGAGATAAAAAACTGAATATCAGGCCAAGTTATGCATAAGTAAATCAAGCATCCAAAAGCCTACTAATAGAGAACAACATCAAATTCATCTCCAGCATAATGAAGACTCAACCATAAATCTATTTCCATAGGAGTGGTAATAGGTTTGGAGTCTTCAAGGCCAAAGCACTACAATAATGTGTCAATATATTTTGTTTGAAACAAAGCTATTTTGCCATCAACTTGCATAAATTGAATGCCCAAATAATGATGCAAATGCCCCAAATCTGACATCTCAAATGAGGCATGCAAATCATTCTTAGAATCAGCAATATGCTTCTCATTAGGACTAGTGAGTATCATGTCATCAACATAGACAACAATGATTCGAAGCACTACATACTTAATATATAAGGTGCTCTGAGTTGGGTTGTTCTCAAAACCATGTAAAATCAAGTAGGCATGTATCTTTTCATACCAAGCACGTGGTGCTTGATTCAAGCCATATAATTCCTTCTTCAACCTGCACCCTTTGTTTTCATGCCCTTTCTACACAAAACCATGAGGATGAAACACATACACTTCTTCATGTAAGTCATCATTCAAAAATGTTGTTTTAATGTCCAATTGATGTACATTCCAACCATGATGAGCAGCACGTGCTCAGATGCTATGAACAGTAGTCATTCGGCATGTGGGAGCAAAGGTCTCATCAAAATCAATGCCTCTTTCCTAAGCATAAACTTTTGCAACAAGCCTAGCCTTATACCTATCAACTATTCCATCAGGATTACACCTCAGCTTGTATACCCACTAAGTGCCAATGGCCTTTTTGCTTGGAGGAAAATCACATAAAGGCCAAGTACCATTCTTCATAATAGCATCATATTCTGATTGCATGAAAGTCATCCAATTTTCTAAATTTTGTGCTTCATCAAATAAAACATGCTCATTCTCATCTCAAAGACTAGAGGAAGCCATAGAATAGAAATTTGATGCAAAAGATGCATTATGAGAGCCTTAACGAGTATGATATGATAGAGGTGCATCTAATTTGCTATCTTACAAAGTCTACACTAGCCATTTTGGCATAATTTTTGCCTCCTCTATATCATCCCTCTTATCAACAAGTGCATCATGTAAATCTGCATTAGGAATTGAATGATCTACATCATCACATGAAACCTGTAAAGGTTGAGAACTTTCCTCATTTGCACTAGCACTTGACTATCCACTTGTAAAAAGAGGAAGAAAAGTGTCATGCACATCTCTAGAGTGAAGAGAAGTCTCCTTGGTACATGAAAGTAATGGCTGAACTGCATCTTCCACAAAACAATATCACCACTACCCAAAATGTGTTTAGTATGTGGATGATACAAATGATAGCCTTTGCTTTTAGAACGGTACCCAACAAAAGTACATTCCATTGCTTTATCATCCAATTTCTTGCATGGTTTTTTAGGCACTAGTGCATATGCCAGACAACCAAAAACATGCAAATGAGCAAAAAATGTCTTGCAACCATGCCAAGCCTCATAAAAACTTCTGTTAACCACCTAGTTGCTTCATTAATGAGAGTTGATTGGAACACCCTCCCCATATATTGCTCAACACTAGGTGTATTACTGGGATTTTCTAGAAATATGTAGCTAATCTCAAATGCATGGACATGAGCATCTGAATCATCACCTATGAATCCACCAAACTTTGCATAGGACATCCTACTTGGAAATGATCTTCTCATATTTAATTCTTCTTCCACCATAGCAGTAGGGTAAAATTCTTCTACAACATCCATGAGTTTGTCTAAGTCACAACTTTTTGCAAATAGTTTCATTTGGATTTGGGGAAATTATGTAAAAGTATCCTTAGAATGAGATGGAATGTTCATGGTTGTGAAAGCCACTAGTTAATGTCTTCTGCATCTATTTTACTAGATGGTTTCCTAAAAGTCCAAAAATTGCAAAAAAATCCACTATCTTGCCATTCTGATGTTTGAAGATTCGTGGCTTGGTTAGTTTGTGATGGAGCATTTTCAGTGGAAGGTATTGAAATTGTTAAATGATTAGTACGGTGGTTGGTTGGACACCGTGGATGTCTGACTAGACACCTCTAGAAAAGATTCTCATTCAACACTTATCGACATTTCCTAATCCATGATATTTATGGAAGAGACCATAATTACTTCTAGTTCAACTATGATCTTTGTTATGGAGTTCGCTTAACCGAACTTTCTATTCCTATGATATATTTGTCAATTTAGGAGCACCAAAATGATTTTTCATTGTTCTCGATTGCTTATCTTTCGTGTACTTAGGATAAAGTTTGCTTTATCACAATACAATCACGTGTTTGTTTGCACTTCGTAAGTTATCCCAATCCCTAGTGGGATCACCAGTGTTAACCTCTGGTCAAGTATATGCCACACTCCCACATCCAGAAATCAAATCAATTGCTCAACCATTACATAGAACCATGGAGTATTACTTCTATAAGCCGGACATGTTATTAGGGATATTGGCTAGAGGGGTTCCTATAATAGGGCCCTTAACCTTTCCTCATTCTTCAATAACCATACTCATATTCTTAGTAGAACACCATTCACTACAAGACTTCATACAAACATACTTTGGATATAGATATAATCAATAATACCATTAATCACTCACAATAGAGTTAATAATAAATCATCTTTGAACAATACAACGAACATAATACGAGATATCCACACAACAAATTCTAGAACTCTACACATTCTTTTTGAAGCACCACCAATGACAATTTGTTCTTGTGTTATTTCAACACCCCATCAATGTTATATTGACTATGTTGCTTTGAAGAGGTCACATCCCTTTTTACAATGGTTCGAGTCATATTTTCTGTTTGGTTTCTAAAACTTTGTAATCTCTGATAACTATGTAATTTCTGTTTGAAGTATATCTTTTGATTCTGAGTAGTGATGGCGTGTAATTATTTCTATTGTGTGAGAGAGTAGTGATGTGTTGAAGAACCCCAACACATTTGGCTATCCTATTGTGCTTGCACAAAGAAGCAAGAAATGAATGTCAGGAAGAAGAGGAAGAGTTGGTAGAAGGTATTATACATGAATACAAACTCAAGCTAGTAACGTGGATCCATTTCTTGATCCATATGATTGGTATGAGGCACAAGAAGATTCAAATTCAGAGTTTGATGAAGAGGGAGAAGAATTAGGTGCAATACAAGTAAGACTGGGGGTAGAATTTTAGGAGCATTGATCCTAACAGAAGCAACTGCAGGAGTAAGAAGGCGACTCCAATTCGACACGTTTGGAGGGACTACAAGGCAAAGAACTAGGCGTATACCTTAGCTATTGCCTATGGTGTAGCAACCTCCTAACCCCAAAGTCAAAAAGCAACACATTTCAAAGGAGGGTCAAAAGAAGATGCAGATTGCCATGTTGCTCAGTTTGAAATTAAATGGACAGAAAATGGTTATCCAACACTATACGATGATGTAGTCGAATTGCAACAATTTGCACCCACATTTGAAGGAAAGGCTATGAGTTGGTTCATCCAATATAGTATTGCTCATTTTGTTATTTATAATGCATTAAAAATAGCATTCTTGCAAAGATTTTGAAGAGAAAAGACTCCTTCTAATGTTCTGAGAAAACTTAGAGCAATTAGGCAAAAGAATATGTTGGTACAAGATTATGCCCAGAAATTCAAAACTTTGATGGAAAGAATTCAAGCTAATAAGAGACCTACTAACAAGATGTTAGCAAGCTATTTTCTAAAAGGACTAAGAAGCTATATTAGACATGAAGTAACCAGTATTGATATAGCTAGCAGATTTGATGTGTTAGTATTAGCAGTAGTTAGGGTAGAGGATGAATCTAATTCAAAATCGGATTCTAGAAATGGTACAAAAGATTCAAAGTTGGAAATTGAAGAGGAAGAAGTTTCAGTACGAAGACATTAAGGTTTTGTGAGATATATGAGAGAGAAGGTCATACGACAAGTCTATGTTGGTACAATCCAAAGCATAGAGGTCAATAGTCAAGGCAAGACAATAGCAGCAACAATGAGGTTGCAACAAATCAAGCAATTTCAATTCAACGAAGAGGTGGTCTTAAGAGGCAACAACAAGGGAGAGCTCCATGGAAGGAGCAAAGAAATCAACAAGGAAGACCAGGCAGAGTAATGCCATGTGGGTATTGCTTTGTCCCAGATCATTGGATTGGTCCCAATTGCCCATTATGGCTTTAAACATAGAGAGGAAAGAGGTATACCAATTATTAGGTATAATCAAAATAATCAGTAAGGGCAACAACAACAACAGGTTGAGCAAGCTGCTCAAGCAAATGTCATTGTAATTGATTTATCATATGAACAATTCCAAGGTGATCCAAGCTCAAGTACAAAGAAACTAGGAAACAAGGAACATAAAGACCAATGGAGTTGTGATTGTAGACAATGTATTAAGATTAAAATGTGGAAGTCTTGGCAGTAACAAGATCAAAAAATAAGGGTTCTATTGATTGGCATGAACAAAAGCAAATTAGGATTAGGTACAAAAATGGATCTAGGAAGATCAAGAGAAGGAGGAAATTCAGATTATATCAAAAATTGGTGATAACCTAGTACCAACTCACACACAAAAGAAGGAAGCTAGGGTGAACCCTAAGGAGTTGGACAATGATTGCTTTGAAGTAATTATTAATTCTCCATTACAACTACCTTTGGATCAGTTATTATCTTTAGTTCCAACTTTTAAGGAAAAGTTGTTGAAGAAGCTGGTTGGGCAACAATCAGAGCTAGCAAATATGTCTACACTTTTAGCATCAACCAATAATATTGATCCAACATATGTGGATTTTGTAGTGCTAGTCATTCAAGCACAATATAAGCAGAGAATGTTTGATGAAGTTTTGTTGGATGGTGGTTCAAGTTTGAACATCTTACTAGAACATATTTTTAAAGAAATGGGGAGTGGACATTAGCTCAAGCACCTTTTAAGGTCAAGATGGTGGATCAGATAAGAGTGCAAGCTTTAGGAATTCTGAAGCAACAACAAATAGTAATTGCACATATGACATTCATGGTCAATTTTGTGGTAATCAAAATGTCAAAATCCACCTACCCATATGAGATGTTGTTAGGTAGTCCATGGTTTAAGTTAGCTAAAGTAAAGCAAGATTGGGGTTTAAATGTGGTGGTGATCACTAAGGGGAAAAAGGAAGTTACAATACCAATGCAGGGAAGGTGAAATATGTCAATCAAAGAAAAAACTTTAATGGCCCAAAACATTAGCTTAATTGAGGAAATAAAGGATGATGAAGAAGAGGAATTCTTGAAGGCAACCCTACAGTGGTCCCAGTTTTGGAAGTGGATGTTGAAAGAGTATTACAAGAGAGGAGCAATGGTTGGAAAATAGATTTGAGCCAATAGCAGGTGAAAAAATAGAAGGAACAAATCTGAGACAGTTATTTGAGCAGAATCTAGAAATTTTGACTCAATAAAAATGGGATTAGGAAGAGAAGGAGGTGATAAATCTGGCACAAAAAATATATGAGTAAAAGTATGCAATGTTTGGTAGGCTGAAGGAAGGTGATTTGTAGGAAGTTAATTTAGGTACAGATGTTGAACCCAAAATGGTGCGAGTAAGAAAAGAATTGGAAGGTCAGTTTTAGAGGATTTGATTTGTTTATTGAAGGAGTATATTGATGTATTTGTTTGGGACTACTCTCAAGTAAAAGAGATAGATCCAAGCCTACATCAACATCGGATAAATTTGAAGACAGATGCGCTTCCGGTGGTGCAACAAAGGTATAGGATGAACCCAAACTTTGCAAAATAGTTCAAAGAGGAAATTGACAAGCTTTTGGTAGTTGGATTCATCAAACCTATAAATCAGGTAACGTGGTTATCACCTATCATTGTTGTTCCAAAAAAGAATGGGAAATTGTAGATTTGTGTGGATCACAGAAAATTGAACATTGCCACAATTACGGATCCTTGCCAATGTCATTTAATGATGCAGTATTGGATGCAGTAGCAGGGCATGTGATGTATAGCTTCTTAGATGGATTTTGAGCTACAATCATATCCATGTTACAAAATTTGGGGCATATGTGTTCACAATTATGAGTTTCGAACTCAAGAATGGGCCACCTTCATTTAATTATGTTTCCCATAAAGTTTTTGAGCCCTATTTGCAAGATTTTATGCAAGTATTTGTAGATGATTTTTCAGTATTTGGAAGGAAGACGCACCACTTGCTTCATCTGGAGTCTGGTTTTGAGAGATGCAGAACATTCCAAATGGTGTTGAATCCATTTAAGAGTGTTATTGTAGTAAGCAGTGGCATTTTGTTGGGACATGTTATTTCAAGTGCAGAAATGGCTATTGATATCAAGAAAATTGAGGCCATTAGGACAACAAAAGCTCCATCTGATGTAAAGGAGGTAATGAGGTTTGTGGGCTAGATTAAATGGCATGCCAGATAGTTGAGGTATTTAGCCAATATTTCATTATCGTTGGCACACTTAACTAAGAAGGATGTTCCTTTTGCATGGGTTGAACCTCAAGAGAAAGCTTTTTAGTTGCTAAAGAAGATGGTGTCAGTAGCACCTATTTTGTAGCCTCTAGATTGGTCTTTACCTTTCCATATATTTGTAGATGCTTCTGATGTAGCAATAAGAGAAATTCTGATGCAGCAAAAAGAAAAGGGATGGTATAGACTAGCTTATTATGCAAGTAGAGTTTTATGTTTAGCAGAGAGGAATTACGCGGTAACTAAATGAGAGGCATTGGCAATGGTGTATGCTTTGAATAAATTTAGGCATTATTTGTTGGGCAATAAAGTAGCTTTTCATGTCGATCACCAAGCTCTGATATACCTTATCAAGAAGCCTCTTTTAACAAGGAGATTAGTAATATGGATGCTCTTACTCTAGGAATTTGATTTTGTGATTGTCCAGACTCTAGTAAAGAGCATGCTATGGCTGATTATTTTAGCATATTGGAATCACAGGAAGCACGAGTGGGAGTGAATGATGAGTATTGGATGCAGAGTTGTTTAATGTTTAGATTGCTAACTCAGATTCTTGGTATGGCTAGTTTTTGGCATTCTTAATGGATGGAGTGTTGCCTCAAAAATTCACTCTAGATCAAAGAAATAATTTAAAAAAAAAAAAAAAGGTCATATTTGGTGATAATAGGTGCACTATATAAAAAAGGGGTTGATTAGGTAATCAAGAGACGAGTGCCAAATTTTGAATAAGCAGCCGTATTGCTGGAAGCGCATTCAGGAGCAGTGGGAGGACATTTATCAGGAGACATTACAGGTAAGAAGATTTTGCAAGCTGGGTTGTGGTGGCCTATGGTGTTAAAGGATGTTCATGAGTTTGCAAAAAGGTGTGTTATTTGCTAAAAAACAGGTCAACCAAATAATGCAGATAGAATGATTGATCACCCAATTTTACCATCAAAACCATTTCACAAATGGGGGATGGATTTTGTTGGCCCAATTAAGCCAATTACTCAGCATGGCAACATGTATATTTTGGTAGCAACAGATTATGGTACAAAGTGGGTTGAGGTGGTTGCACTCAAAGACAATAAGCCGGCAAGTGTAGCTAAGTTTTTCTATCATAATATCATGACGAGATTTGGATGTCCCTTGGAATTGGTGAGTGATAGAGGAGCTTATTTCCTTAATGAGGTAATTTCAGAATTAACAAAGACACATTTGATTATGCACAAGAAATCTATAGCTTATCACCCACTAGCAAATGGTCATGTAGATAGTACCAATAAGACTTTATTATGGATTCTTAAAAAGCTCGTACATGAGAATCAAAAGAATTGGGATTTGATGTTAGATTCAACATTATGGTCATTTAGAACAGCTTTTAAGGTAACAACAGGAATGAAACCATTCAAATTAGTATATGATCTAGAAGTTGTTGTTCCAATGGAATTTGTGGTTCCAAGTTTATGAGTAACTACGGAGAAGATGTCTCCAAAATTATCAATTAAGCATAGGAGAAAATACCTTTTACAATTAGAGGAAGATCAGTTAGTGAGATCTCATATTATAGAAATCATTCAAAGGAGGAGACAAGCTTGGGTAAATATTGTGAAGAATGAGTTCTCCTTTGCGCAACGAAAACGTGTAGTGAACCCTTGTATGTCCAGCACTTGGACAAACAACTGCACCTTAGATAGCTTGTTGCTCTCAATAAAAAACTCAAATGGACTTGTGCATTTAGTCAATCAAAGTAGACAAAGAGAGATTTCTCACAAGTTATAAATGACTTAATTTGGACAAGTTTTGATTAGGAAACACAACTCACGAAGATGAACTACCTATCCACACAAGTATGCTAAAGAATTGAACTTCACTCTCATACGGATAACTCCATAAATATATATCCTTTGAGGAAGATATTTGAGATAAAGAAAGTATACACAAATAGCTTTCCAATATGCTAAAATCAAGCAATTTGGATCAGTTTTGGTCAGGAAACTCAATTGACCAAAATAGACCACCTACACACACAAGTATACTGAAAAACTAGACTTCACTCTCTGATAGATATCTCACAAAATATAAATTCTTTGAATAAAATATATGGGATAGAGAAAGTACATGCAAAGAAATTTCCAATAAGCTAAAAATCAAGAAATTTGGATATGTTTTGGTTGGGAAAATTAATCGACAAAAATAGACTACCTGTCTACACAGGTATGCTAAAAAACTGCACTTCACTCTTTGATTGATATCTCACAGAATATATAAGATTTGAAGGAGATGTTTAAACGCAAGAAATGGTTACATATACTCTGAGATATGATATTCACAACAGAGTTGTGTACAAAATGATGTGCAGCTGGAAGGAGTCTATGGGAAAACAAAATGACAAAATGACCAGATCCAACTATTGGAAGCTCTTGCCTCTTTCTCTCCTTGTTTAGAACGTGCTCCCACTCCACTTTTATAACCAATGAGCATGTGAAGAAGTTTGTGCCTCATTCTTAACTCACCACTTTCATTTGATTGTCCACTACATGTCACTTACTACAAGGCAAATATTGTATCTTTTACTCATCATTAATTTTTACTAGAGTTTTTTTTTTTCTTTTTTTCTTTTCTCTTCTTTTCTTTTATCTTTATATTTGGTAAGTTTATCCAAGCATAGCTCATGTGAAAATGATCTTATACATTTATCTTCAACATTCCCCTTCAAGCTCATTTGAGAGTTCTCTTCAACCATGTCCTGCAATTTTATCACATCCTTGAAACCTTTGAGTTTAGAAGCATCCAAGAACTTTGTAAACATATCTACAACTTGCTCTTTGGTTCTGATGAACTTTATCTCCACATCTTTGCTCAATACTTTCTCCCTTACATAATGTTAGTGGACCTCTATGTGCTCCCTCCTTGCATGAAACATAGGATTGCTTGCCAAGTAAATACTTGACATGTTATCACCATATATAGGGATGGTTCCAACTTGCACTTCAAGATCAGCCAAAAGCTTTTTAATCCACATTGCTTCACATGTGGCAAATGCTAATCCTCTATATTGAGCCTCCATGGAGGAAAGTGCAACAGTAGGTTGTTTCTTTGAGCTCCATGTGATAGGTTTGCTTCTTATCATGAACACATAACTTGAGGTTGATCTCCTATCTTCCTTTGAACCTGCCTAATCAGCATCGCTAAAGCCTTTGACCTGCAATTCTTCATCAAACTTGTAAAACAAACCATGATTAACTGTATGCTTTATGTATCTCAACACTCTCTTGGCTGAATTTAAATGTTCACCTGTTGAGGCTTGCATAAACTGAGAAAGTACACCAACAACATAAGATAAATCAGGTCTTGTAATGTTTGCATAGATTAATGATCCTAGAATGCTTCTGTATGTCATTACTTCCAATAGTTCTCCATCATTTGAGCAAATCTTTGTATTTGTGTCCATGGGTTGAGTGAGTGGTTTGCATTCACTCATTCCAAATCTGAAAAGAACATCCAAAAAGTACTTCCTTTGCATCAAGTAGATGCCAGTTTTTCCATAAACAACTTCAATTCCTAAAACATATTTCAGCTCTCCAAGATCTAAAATTTTAAACTCCTTACCAAGCTTCCTTTTGATATCTTTAATCCTTGTAACATCATTTCATGTTATGATGATGTCATCGATGTATATGCAAATATATACCTCTCTATTTTCTTCCTTCTTCATGTACAATGAAGAATCTGCACATCTTGGGTTGTATCCACATTTCGTTAGATATTCTACCAATCTCTAATTCCATGCTATTGGTGCTTCTTTCAAGCCATAAAGTGCCTTTTTTAACCTGCAAACAAAGTCTGGATGGTTTTCATCTTCAAATCCAACCGGTTAACTCATGTATACCTCTTCTTGTAGTTCTTCATTGAGAAAAGCCTTATTGATGTCGAGTTGATATAATGGCCATCTCTTTGAAGCGCCAATTGCTATTAATGTTTTGATTGTTCCCATCTTTGCAACAGGGCTAAAAACTTCATCATAATTTATGCCTTGTGTTTGTTTAAATCCTTTGGCAACTAATCTAGCTTAATATCTAGTTAGTGAACCATTAGCATTCCTCTTTACTTTAAACACCCATTTGTTTGGAACAATCTTCATACCTTCTTTCTTTGGCACTAGCTCCCATGTGTGAGTATCTTTGAGAGTTTTGATCTCCTCTTTCATAGCTTCCATTCCTTTTGTGTGCAAGCTTCTTCATATGTCTCAGGCTCTTTGTCATTGATAACCTGCATCATGTATGCAAAATGTTTCGCCATGAAACTATCATAACTTAGCCTTTAATTTGGATACCTTGTCCTTGAAGATCTTCTTTCATTGCCTTTAGAAAGTTGCTTCTTTAACCTATTCAGCTTTACCTTCGGAGTGATTACCTGTTCATATTCTTCTTCACTTGCATCTATCTCACTGTTTGGAGTAGTACTTGCTTATTCGGCTCTACTATGAGCTGAATTTGGAGACAAAGAATGACTCCCCCTCCATGTCGAACATTCTTCATTTGATGTAGACTATGCCTCTGGACCTAAAACCTTTTTGCTTGATTGTTGAACTTCTCTTTGATTTGTTCCTGCATAATCATCACAATCTTCTTCAAGAATCTTTTCCTTTCCTTTATCTTCATACCATACCACATCTCATAAGACTCTTACTTCCTTTGTTCTAGGGTTGTAACACTTGTATCCTTTTTGCTCCATTGAGTACCTAGTGAAAATGCATTTTTCTAACCTTGGTTCCATCTTTGTTCTAACTTCTTATGGAATGTGAACAAAGCAAACACATCCAAACACTTTGGGGTGTAACATCAAGTTTCTTAGGATTATACCTCCTCTGGAGTCAAGTGATGTATTCCCGATGTTGTGCACCTATTCATCAAGTAAATGGCGGGTGTGGTAGCTTCAACCCAATAGTACAATGGTACCTTCATCTCGTTGAGCATTCATCTTGCAATTTCTGCAATTTGCCTATTTTTCCTCTCAGCTACTCCATTTTGTTTTGGTGTATACCTACAAGTAAACTGCCTTTTGATCCCATTCTCTTGTAGAAAATCTAAAAATTCTTTGGAGAAGTATTCTCCTCCACCATCGGACCTTAAGGTTTTGATAGACCTTCCTGTTTCTTTTTCAACTTCAACTTTGAATCTTTTGAATATAGAAAACGCCTCTGATTTTTGCTTCATACAAAACAACCATACCTTTCTTGAGTGATCATCAATGAAGGTGAAAAAAAATCTATTACCATCCATTGATGCCTCTTGGGTTGGTCCCCATACATCCGTATGTATCAAGTCCAAGACAGTTGGGGCCACATAATTGCTCCTCTTGAATGGCTACCTCATTTGCTCTCCTAGTTGGCAAGCTTCACATAACTCATGTAGTCCAATGCTATTAAATTTTGGAAGACCTCTTACCACTTCATGTTTGCTCATGTCCTTTAGCTTTGGAATGTTGATGTGTCCTATTCTTTTGTGCCATAAGTCCAACTCTGAAACCTTCTTGTTCCCACATTGAATGTACATGACCTTTCCATGTGGATGTTGGACATCCAAAGTGAACATCCTTCATTCTCTTATACCTCGAGCAATGACCTTGAAGCCTTCCTTAGGATTCTTTATGAAGCATCCATTCTCATTGAATATGACATGATAACCCTTCTCTACCATTTTTCCTACTGAAATCAAGTTCTTTGAAATTGTAGGAACATGAATAACGTTAGATAGTACCTTTGCTCTACTTGTATCTCCAAGCCTTATATCTCCAATATGTTCAATCATGTGTTGAATATCATCACCTATTTCGACACATCCTTTTCCACTTGGTACCTATAGATTAGTGAAAAAACTTCCTTGGCATGGCATATGGCAAGAAATGGTTACATATACACTGAGATATGAGCTTCACAACAGAGATGTGTACAAAATGATCTACGGTTGGAAGGAGTCTATGGGGAGACAAAATGACCAGATCCGACTATTGGGAGCTCTTACCTCTTTCTCTCCTTGTTTAAAATGTGCTCCCACTCCACTTTTATAACCAATGAGCTTGTGAAGAAGTTTGTGCCTCCTTAACTCACCACTTTCATTTGATTGCCCACCACATGTCACTTACTACAAGGCAAACATTATATCTTTTACTCATCATGAATTTTGACTAGACTTTTTTTTTCTTTTTTTCTTTTCTCTTCTTTTCCTTTATCTTTATATTTGGTAAATTTATCCAAGCATAGCTCATGTGAAAATGAGCTTGTACATTTATCTTCAACAAATATGAATGTTAAATTTAAGGTATTTTAGGTTTAAGATTGGGTTATGGTTTACAATTCTAAATCAAGACCACATACAGGAAAGCTAAAATTGAGGTACAAAGGTCCATATCATACTGTTCATGATTTGTTGCAATGAAATTTTCTAGTAGCAGATGTGTTTGGTAGTAAAATGGACAAACCCATCAATGGGTTTTGACTTAAGAAATTTCAGGGTAAGCCTCCACACATGGATTGGTTAACAACAAGTTTGGCATAGATAGAGGTAGATTCGAAAAATCAATGCAACATCAATAATGATTATAGGTTCAGATTCTATGCAGTAGGATTTCAAATTATCTTAGTTGAATTAATCGGAGTTTGGTTGTTTGGATGTTGCTTGATCAGATGGTATTGGGTCGAATCTTGGTTAACTAAAAAATACTAGTGTAATAGCATTTGTAACGATGACCTTGAAAGGCGGGCAAAACTTGAATTATTATGTGGCTTTCACTTATGTCTATTTAGATCATGGCTATGTTAGGTTATGCATAATCTATTCTGATACCAAGTATTTGAGTTTGAGGTTTGTGGAAGCATGTGAACAACACAAGGAAGAAGAAGAAGCTTGGAACACAACACACAATATTGAATGTATTACCAAGTGAATGTATAAAGATAAGTGATCCATCAAGGTTATAGGCATATATAAAAGCTGAGGGAAACAAACCTCCTAAGGAGGGAAAAGAGTTCCTTGGCGGTCCTAAATGTGTTCAAACATATCATTATTAAAATAAACAACTAAGGGACCCTTCAACAAGCCTAAGCACTCTATTAATCTAGAAATGCCATTAAACAAGGCTCAAATAACTCTTCAAACAAGAAGTTTACTTGTAACTATTGCTGAAAATCTGGGTATATTGAGACATTTTGTTATGAGAAGAATAATAATTCTAAAGAATCTACATTTTCATCCAACTTTCTATGTGCATCGACACGAGAAAAGATGGGCTCCTCAGGTAGGATCTTGTGAGTGATGACCACCCAAAGGCTAGGAATGACTACTTCGAGAAGAACAATGGCTTCCAATCCATAAGGCAATTTTAAAGGATTAAAGCTTATGGTGACCTTATAGGTAGTTCGATAAGCCCACAATACGGATGGTAAAAATTAGTCCCATTGTTCTCAAAATTCTAGTACGAGCTTATGCACCATGGTAAGTAAAACTTTATTAGTTCTTTCAGGTAAGCCATTCGCTCAAGGATAATACCAAGAACTGAACCTATGGAGGACTCCATATTGATGCAATAAAGCTTGAACTAGCTAGTCAGAAAAATGAGTACTGCAATCAAAGATGATCTCCAATGCAATCGAAGATTTGATGGACCAAGATTTGGTCCAATGAGTGGCATAATCCGTACATATTAGAAGATAGCAATTATTAGTCGAAATGGATGGAGGTGAGATCGGACCAATGAAATGGCTCCAATTTTTGAAATGGTTCCAAAGGCATAACTGGTTGGAGCAAAAAATGTTATGGTTGCTGCAATTATCCTATCTGCTAATAGGAATCATAAGTCTATGCAAGCTTGCAACCATCTTAGTGCAACATGGGCCACCAAAGATAACACTGAAGCACCTTTCAAGCAATAAGATCATTAGCGAGGTGAGCTCCCATAGGATGTGTGAACAATATGCAGTATGGTCATAATTTCATGGTTTGGTGCACAACAAAAAAATTCATTGGAAACGTCACAGTAATATACCTGACCAATTATGACTCAAAACTGGCAGCTATATTCAGCTAATTTCTTTCGAGAAGCATTAGGTAATTACTCAAGGAAAACTCTAGGGATGATAAAAGAAAGTGAGGTCTTGTAATAGGAGCAATCAAGATCCCATCATGCATAAGGTTCATGCATAAGGTTCTAATTGATGAATAACATCATAATGAAATTCTTGCAACGAGAGGACCCATTGTGCCAAAAAGCTTATAGGAAGTTCAAATGATCCACATGAAAGGTAAATTTGCACCTTAAAATATAGTGTCTAAATTTCTTAAATGAGTATATAAGATCCAAACATTCTTGTTTTCTAGAGAATAATTTTGCTCTACTAGGCAAGATGTCGATTGGCATAGTATACAGGTAAAAAACATTTTTCGATTTGTTACATTAAAACACTACCAAGAGCTCGATCAAAGGCATCCAAAAAGACATGGAATGGTTGAGACCAATCTGACACTTGCATGATAGTGGCAAGCAAAGCTGTTTATCTATTAAAGGATAACTGACATTGTTTGGTCCACTTAAACTCTTGGGGTGGCATTGTCGCCCATTCGTTATTCACGATGGCTAATTGTGCCAGTAGTCACAAATGGCAACCGTGCCAAGGGACTTGGCTTAAAAATCGGATAATAAAATTGAATCTTAGTAATCAATCCAACTCTTTTTTAACTTATTGGCATAATTCAGGTTCATTATGTAACTGGATTGTTTTATTGGAAATACATCAGGCTTCAACAAAATTCTATGTTGATACAATCAAGGATCCAAGCCTACCATATCCCAATAGTCCCATGAAAAAACATCAAAAAATTATTTAAGAAGATCTAACAGTTAATCCTGGAACTAAGTGGTCAAAATAGCACAAATCTTTGCAAATTGTAGGGTCTTAGCTATTCCAATTATACATGAAAAAGTCTGATCTTCTAGCACATACATATGATTATCCTTTTCAATGAGTGAGGGTGGAAGGGAAGAGTGTTCAATTGATAGCTCATCCATCATCGTGGAAGTAGTTGAATAAGCATTGATTGAGTCATACGTCGTCCACTCTAACCATGGTTTTAAATCAACAATTCCTAGTGACAGGAGGTCCTCACAAGCTGCCGAAAACACAAATTCTTCATCTTAGGTAAACCCCTTAGCATGTATATAGGTTCAACCACATGAGGGATAGTATGATAGTCGCATGGGGCCAATTCATCGAGTGATATCGTGTATTTCAAGTGTTTGTGCTTAAATGTTAATTCATGTGAAGAACAATCTTGATTTACTTTAGATTATTTCAATCATGGCTTGTGAAGTAGTAAGTTATAATTTGTATTCACATCTATGAGTTCAAAGAACACAAAAGTAACTGAAAACATTGCTCATTGTATTGTAATGGTGGAATGTCCTTAATCAGACCTACAGGTTGAATTCTAGGTTGATCTTCCATTCGAACAAGTAAATTAATAGGCTCGATATAGGTCCACCCCGTTTGCTTAAACAGTGCATGTGCAACAATGTTGGACACCGGAATGTCTGTCAATCAATACCTTCAAAACCCTCCTATTCTTATGCCAAATTGTAATAAATGCTACATCATGATATATGATTGTATCTACCTTGGGTTGTACTATAGATGAAGTGGACGCATCCTTAGTCATGGGATCCTTGGAGAAGGTGTCCACTATGGTCCATCTAATAGAAGCTACTAGAGCCAACAATTGGCCTAGGCGAAGGGGAATTGGTGCATGAGTCAATAAATTCTAGTGAGTTGGATCCTCTAAACCTATCGCTTCCTGTTTATGTTGGTCTATCCCATGCATATTTAGGTTACTAATCGGATTCTACTCCTATGGATCTTGATAAGATTGTTGCCTGATTTCTTTCTCACTAACTAGTGAGGGTATGGGAAAACTTGCAAGAACATATTTAATCCACATAATTGCTTTGGTAGCCACTTTTTTTTGCTCCTTGAAACTTTGCACAAATATAGTGGCATTTGGCCATACTATTTATCATGGTTTGCTCTACATAGTAGTCGTTTACAAGTCATCTTGGGTGATTACCACCATATTAGTCATTCGGCCTTGTCTCACTTTCTTTTTTGTATAATATTCCTAGGCATCTTTACAATTGCATCTAAGATGATCGTATTCATGTTGGAGTTAGATGTCTTCGGAAGCACCCGAACAAACACAAGGAAGTAGAATAATCTTGGAGCACAACACACAATATTGAATGTATTACCACTAGAATGTACAAAGATAAGTAGCCCGTTAGGGCAATAAGCATATATACAAGCCGGGGGAAAAAACCTCCTAAAGAGGGAAAAAGTGCCCCGACAATCCTAGAGTGTTCACACACATCACTACCTAAATATATCAACAAATCCCCCTTGGGAGTGATGCAGTGAAACAATGAGCTGGCACTCATGTATAAGGAAGTGCCAAGCTATGTGGAATCAATACACAAAAGGAACTAAGCCCAAAGCTTTCCGAAAAGCTTCAAACTTCTCCCTTGGCAGAGCCTTCATAAAAAGGGTTGCAATGTTCTCTTGTGTGGGCACATATGCCAAGCTGATCTCCCTAGCAGAGAACCTCTCCTTGACATAATGATCATGCACCTCAATGAGCTTAGTGTGAGCATGGAACACAGGGTTCCTCACAACTGCAAATGCACTCTGACTGTCACTGAAGATGGTGGTGGCAGAAAACTGACCAACACCCAAATCAGCCATAAGGCATCTGAGCCACACACACTCAACAATCATTGAGAAAGATGCCCTATACTCAGCCTCACAACTGGAAATGGCCACAGTAGGCTGCTTCTTGCTCAACCACGATATACATGAGCTACCAAGCATGAAGGAAAAGCTATTAGTGGACACACGAGTCTCATAGCAACCAGCCCAATCACTGTTAAAAAAAGTATGCAAATCTGGCGGTAGTGATCCCCCCTTGGGATAAAACAATCCAAATAGTTGGGTACCACTCAAGTAGCAAAAGATGCGCTTAACCGCCTGCCAATGCTTGACACCTAGGCAATGCATAAACCTTCTCATCTGTGAGACAACAAACTGAATATCTAGCCGAGTAATTTGCTTTACAATATTTGCAAAACAATTTCTGCTTTTCTGATTTCTTCTCATCTCTATCTTCCTTCTAAGAATGTGCAGCAGTTGCATATTTCTGCTTACTAGTAGAAGAGCTCCATTTACCTTTGCCCTTCTGACTAGTGAGGAAAGCTTGATCTGCAACATGCATAATAGACCTGTTTCTGCCTAGACTGGTCTTCCTGCAAAAGAACATAGACTAGCTCCTCAAATGAGAAGGCATTTGGATTGCCTATCATCATCAAACAAAGAGTAGAAGCCAAACTCTGATATGAGTCAGGAAGACCATTCAGAACGGTCTACACAAGTGAGCTATCTAGTATAACTTCAGGAGTAGAAATCAACTATTCTTTCAAATCCTTGATCTTTGTGAGAAAAGTGTCCATAGAATCACCTTCATTCATGTGCTCACTCTCCAATTTTTTTCGGAGGTAAGCCACACGAGCCTCATTTCTAGTGTGCTACAATGTGGTAAGTGTATCCCAAGCATCCTGAGCTGTTCTGCAAGAGCGAATGTGAGGAATAATGTCACGTTTGACAAACAAAGCTATCAATGCATGTGCTTGAGCATCTCTGCCATCCCAAGGAATTTTCTCTACAGTAGGTGCAATAGAATTAGCAGCACGAACAGGAATTTGCAAAATATCATCATCTTCGACACCATCTCCATTAGCTCCAACACCTGTATTTGCAGTACCTGTATTCATAGGTGTAACAGGACGTCTTTCAACACCTTGCACAATATTCCATAGTCCTTTTGCAACCAATACATGACGCATCATATAAGCCCATAATGGGTAGTTGGTACCATCCAAATTATCCTCAACAGCCAACATATGGAATACATCACTGCTTTCAGCCATGGCCGATGACTAAAATACCTTGATGCAAAAAATTGACTGTATCTCAAAAAGTTGAACAGAACTGCCCAAACAAATTCTGCTAGACCTGTAGTAGAGTTCGAGATGCTTATACTGGTGAACCGAAACTGGTATATATATTTGGTACAAAAAGAGGATATAGCCTGCACAAACACTGTGATAGTGCGCTCGGAGGCCGAAACGAGCTCAGATCACGATATCGACACCACACAACAAAGCTGTTTTGATCTCTAAAACACCCTGAGTATGCTTATCAAATTTCATGCGATTTTGAGACTGCAATTAGAGAGGTGTAGACAACGCCCTAGATGAAGCGGTGACCTGCTCTACTACAAATTGTTGGAGTTAGACGTCTGCGGAAGCACATGAACAACACAAGGAAGGAGAAGAAGCTTGGAGCACAACACACAATACTGAATGTATTACCACTAAAATGTGCAAAGATAAGATGCCTGTTAGGGCAATAAGCGTATATACAAGCCGAGGGAAAAAAAATCACTACCTAAATATATCAACAATTCGCCACAAAAGTG